>JAODAL010021817.1:0-66170 GCA_025379985.1 Phyllomedusa bahiana
CAAACAGCTGACCCGGGAGAACAACACCCAACCAGCTGCAAACACAAGGTGAAGAAGTAGAAGGCAATGATGAAGTTGTAGCTATGAAGTTGCATATGGAAATGTATAGGAAAATGCAGAAAGTCAATGAATAGAGTCACTTGATATTCACTGTCACTAGGTGTAACAGTCTATGGGACCTTGACAATTGCATCGGTGGATCAGGTAATAATTGAGTGCACAAGGTGTGAAATTTCATGGAAGGAAGTGGGTGCTTGACTACTTTGTGACTTGTTGTTATGTACTGTAAATAGAAGGGGACTTTCTCTGTGACATCACTAAATGGGCACTAAATGACTTAAGAACAAAAAGGTGTAAACTGCAGTTATTGGTCACTCCAGAAACAAATTAATTAATCAGACATAAATACCACCTACATGGAATTTAAAGGGGTTGTATCATTTCATTAAATGGCGTTCAGAATAAGGGGACAGTGAAAACAAGCAACATTGCAATTGGATGTCATTTACAAAGCTGTCTTGTTTTCACCGTCTCCCTTATGTTCGTTTTCTGTAAACACTGTTCCCTAGTGCCGGTCGGATTCCTCCTCCTTGCATTTCATTGGCTGATGGCTCTACTATTTTACATTCTGTCTGGCCCCCGGTCGTATTTACGGCTGTGGATGAGTTCATAGAAGACTGGATTCAACTGTAACAAGCCTCCAGCTGTGAGAGGAGAAGAGATCAGTGCTCTTGAGTTCATAGAAGACTGTCTAGACTGAATGCAGGGTGTGGTATGTAAACAGCTCTTACAAAATAAGACTGCATAGGGAGAGGAACGACACAGTGACATGTGGACTTATCGAGGGAGGGGCACCCAGACTCGGGAGCGAGCATGAACAGTGAAGGGGGGGGATGATGTCATCCCTCTCCAGTTAAAAAACACCCGGCTGGGAGGGGAAGAAATGGCCGATTGATGAAGCGATACATCCCCTTTAAGAAGAATAAGATGTAAATTGCAGTTACTGGTCACACCAGCAGGGGCAGAGTGATACAAGTGAATTAATGAGACATAAAGTACCACCTACATGGAAGTTAAGAGTCACATTAGAGTTGTCATTTTGGTCACATTATTTGATAAATATTTTGACCTTCTTCATAATAATTTGACCTCCAAGTGACAGTGTTTCAGTAACAGGGGTCAAGAATAGTAATCAACTTGTACATACAGTACAAGTACTGTCACAGTGCATTCACCGGGTGGAAGACATGACCACATAATATTACATAGTCTCACACCATGGTAGTTAGTGGCTTCAAGGTTTCTGATTCCAGCCCTCATCAGCACCTCCAGACTCCTGATACTTCCATATTCACATGCCAAGTGAATGCAGGTCTGTCCGTTGCGGTCCGGGATTAGAGGGGACGACCTGTGTTCCAGGAGAAGGGCTACAAGTTCTGGTTGATCGGTGGTTACGGCAAGGTGAAGCGGCGTCTGGAGGAAGAGGAGGAGATTCAATGACTTAAAGGGGTTTTGTAACAAAGTAAAATTGACGTGGGAAGTTTGAAAATTAAATAATAAACATTTTCACCATTCATTATTATTATTAAAAATTCTGCACCGTTTTTGTCGTAGCTGCTCCTTTAGTGATCCATTGTTTACAGCTCGTCTCCAAGGGCTACGACCAGGGCTGAGAGCTCCTCAGTCCTGGTCGCACATGCTCAGACATCACCTCTCCTCTCAGGCAGCTACTGAGTGTTCAAACCCCAGGTGCTGTCACTCTACTCCTGTCCTCTGTGCTCCTTAGTAATTAGTCAAACAGTGCAAATAAAAAAAAAAGAAACCTTAATCAGGTCTGTGCATTGATAAAGAGGAAGAAAAATCCACAGGTTTGGTTCCTGCAGGGGTTTGAACCAAGGACCTTTGTGCTGTAAAGCAAAAATGTTACCTCTGAGCTACAATGTAGCTACTTACAACTCTATACATAAACAGACCTTTTTAACTACAGAGAGGAAAGACCTGGTGATGTCATCCTGCTGGGTCACATGATATGAAATTCAAACAAATCACACACGCCCCCTTCTGAGCACACAGAGCTGAATACAGGAGGTATGAAATGAGATCCCTTTAATGGGGATGGGTCAAAATCCCAGTTTTTTATTGCACAAAATATAGACTTTTTTGTACTGTCCTCCCACGTTCCCATGCTCTGCTGCTCTCTCTCATAAGGGAGATCCAGAAGATGAGGTCTCTCACCAAACCCAAGATTATCAATACATTTTTCATACAGAGAAAATATAATGTTTATAAGGTTACAAAATATTTTTGCCCTGGATGAAGGCCTGTGTGCTGCTTCTAAAATACCTTTTAAACATATAGGGCGGCATGTATGACCGGGGCTGCGGCAGATATCTGGCGTCTTTTCAGCCCGATATCAGGCGCAGCCCCATTCGCACTAGAACCGTACCAGGCCATAGATTTATAGCTTCCGTACAGCAAATCCAGGTGCATTACTGCTGGAACAGGTAGAGCACTTTTAAAGTGGTTTACCTGAGCCAGAAATGTCACCTGAGTGCTAGAACGCGCCTGAACGCTTCTACGGGGCCTGCAATCATAGGAGGCTCGGCCTGGGCCCCCCAAAGAAGCAGTCACTGTAGCAGCTGCTACGTCTCCTACCCCGATAATTCCGCCCCTGGGGCTGTGCCAGAATTCTGGGATCCTTTCAGCCGAAATCTGGCGCAACCCTGTATTCCAGATTTATAATTAGGCGCACTACAAAATCAGGCGCATTATCAATCGCCCGTGGCACTTTGTAATTCGCTTTAAGGGGTTTTGCCAGGACGTGCCTTATCTGCAAAGATTCAAATGTAAACAAGCCAAGAGAGCGAGAGACACAGCCAGAGCAAAGAGCCGTGCATAAGGGATCGTGTGAAATGTTCACTCAAATAATCACACTACAACTAGTGGATTCTGTATACAAAAGACAACATATTTCTACCGGGTTTCCTTGAAAGCTTTTTTCAGCTTTCCCCCTTTTATCAGATAGAATGTGATCTGGCAAGCCCAGCCAGCAGCTCTTGTCAGGTCGTATCTAATAGAAGCTTTTAAGTAACTAAGGGCAGGTAAGGCAGCCTGTATCTCTCTCAGGCTGCAATTTTTTGTAATCACATATATTTAGAAAAGTGATTAAATACCTATTTTGGAAGATCCCACGTCAACATTACATCGTGGCAAAACCCCTTTAAGATCTGGGGGCGTTCTGGGGGTGTGTCGCATCACATTTATGACGGTAGGACGGCAAAACATTTAGAACAGGCACACCAAGTTAATAGTGGTCTACCTGAGCCTGAATTGTCGTCTTGGAGTAAAAAGGCCCTAATCTATGACCCCAGAGAACGGGTTCATAATTCAGGTCATTCAGCTACTAATTTGGATAAATTGACGCCGGGGCACCAAAATTTTCATACATGCCCCCTAATGTATTAGGTCCCAAAAGTTGCAAAAGACAACCTCACCAGGGGAAAGGTCTTTTTTAGTGTTGACACCCTTTTCCCTTGTTCAGGGGCATAGGATGGCTGTCAGTAACTGAACTTCGCCCACTGGACTTCTTAACCCAGAATAAGCAGGGAAATAAATGAATAAAATACACATTTTACTGAATTTTTCCCATATAATAATAAATCAATCTGCTCAGCTCCTCCTGCTTAAAAACTGCTGCCCGCATTTCGACAGAGGTTAATGGACAGGTTCCCTTTAAGGCCGGGGTTCACACCCCCTTATTCCCCCGGGGTTTGTGAGCCTTTGAGCCACAAACCGGCTGAATAGGGCGGTCCGGGGCGGTACGGGGCGGGGCGGGGGGGGCGCCGCTCCCGGCCCCAAAAAAAAATTTTGGGGGACGGCGCGTCCGCGGCGGGAAAAAAAAATTGTCATGTCATTTTCCCCCGCGGGGATTCGCCGAGCGGGGGGGAGCGAGGTTTCCCACGTTCTCTATGAGAAGTGGATTCCTAATTGCGCCGCGTTTGGGGCCCGTACTGCGCGAAAACCGGGCGCAGTCGGCGCCAATCCGGGCGAAAAAGCCGTGTGAACGAGGCCTAAATGTGACACTGATTCTGCCCCGTGTGTACTGTGAAATATTCTACAATGCTGTTTGCTTTCATTGTAGAATATTTTCTATATTACGATAAAAAGTTGCAGTATATTGATGGGATTTCATCTAGAACAGTACATTTTACTTGGTGCTTTTTTGGGACAGGGCCTGCCTTAGAATTTTAATTAATCGGGTTTATAACATAGCACCAAAAATGGGTTGTCACTAATGATTCACTTACCTCATCCTGTTTTCTTGGTTTCATTTTGAATTAAGGCTTTTACTGGCTTCTACTAGGGCAGTAGAACCAGGTCTGTCTATAGGCGACCCCGCTGGCAGCCTATCAGGAGAGAGAAAAAGGTCTGAGCATAGCACCTGGGGAGCTGATGCAGCCATACAAGAGGGAGATTTTAAATAGGTGGGGACACGTTTAAGGACACATATGCAAAAGTGATTGTTTTTGCAAAATCTTTATAAAAAAAGCCCCCAATCCTTGTATGAGACAACCCCCTTTAATTTCCCCCAAAGATTCACACGGCAGCCCATTTTTGGGAACATGCCCCCCGGGGGCGATCGGGCCACTAGAACCTCAAGTTTTAAAAGGGCCCCAGAATAATCTTCTACTCTGGCCACAAGAATCCCAAATGCTAACACCCCCTCCCCCCACACCCCCTAGCGCACTCATCCATTTTCGGCACTTAACTGTATAAGATGATAAAAGGGTGGCGGTTCATCCAAATTTCATGTAAAACCCCCCCCCATATTTATGTCACATGGCTGGCCATTGTAAACTAGCATTTTTTTTCCCTTCGTCTCCCCCTACCCCCTAAAATTGTAAGCTCTTGCAGCGGGGCCCTCACACCTTGTGTCTCACTGTAAGTACTTTTAATGGAAGTTGTACGTTTACCCCCCAAATTGTAAAGTCTGCGGAATATTTTGGGCGCATATAAAAAAAGATTATTATTTTTAAAATTTTATTATTTTTAAATTTATTAAGTCTTATGGACGTCGAAAAGAGGACTCCTTTTTGGGGCCCCCTCTCTAAGGGCTGTTAAAAACACTTTTGTTCCTTTTCGGATCCGCAAAACGGATCTGCAAACGGATCAAAAATTGTCAGTGTGTTAATTGTTTCAATCAAAAGCGCATCGCTGTTCACACGATGTCCCCCGTGCTTTTTCGCGATGCTTTTTTCGGATCCGTTTTAAATTTTTGAATAAAAATTCTTTTTTTGCGTTTTACCAGAGAAATCCCCTGGGAAAATTTGGAGGCGTTTTGGCTCCCAAAAGCGGATCCAAAAGCGCAGCAACTTTTGGGTCTTTTTCGTCCTTTCGATCCCAAAACGCATCCGTAAAACGCTTTGGGTTTTTAAATTAAATATAAAATTTGAATTTTATTTTGGGGGTTATATTTAGTTTTTAAATGTATATAAATATATTTTGTATAAAATTATTATAATTAAATGTTATAATTATAAATTAATAATATATAAAAAATGAAATTTTAAAAATGTATATAAATTTTATTTTTCCCTAAATATTAATTTAGTTTAAAAATTATTTCTTTTAAATGATTGTTATTAATTAATTTACATGGGGGGGTTTTTAAAAACTATTGGATGTTTTTAAAAAAAAAAAAAGGGGGGGGGCGGTTCTAAAATATAGGTGTGTGTAAGTTGATTGACACTAGGAAAAAAAAAAAAAAGAGTTTTTTTTTTGGTCATTGATCTTTTATATTATATTTAAATTGCAGTTGATAGTTGATTTAAAAAAGCATTGAAAAAACGATCAAAAAACGGATCCGTAAAACCATGCAAAAAACGCATCCAATACGCATCCAAAAAAGGATCAGCTGTTCTTTTGGACCCCTTTTTTGGATCAGTTTGAAATCCCATTTTTTCGCAGGTTAAAAAGGGACCCTAAAACGGATCCAAAACGTGGTAACAAGCCCTAAGACTCCAAGATGGCTAAACGGCGGGGATCGATAGACAACCATTTATTTAAATGTATCGAAATGGCCACCATATATGACTCCATGGGAATGGGAAGAAATCGCATCATCTCTCCCAACTAAGTCTAACCCACTTTTTTTCAGGGGGTTTCAGATAAAACTGAAATTTTTTTGGGGCATATTCACACTAAATGGCTGGACTGACTGAACCCATAGAGGCAACCCCACCCTAAGCTCCGGGGAAAAATTAACAGTGCAGCTAATTGTGAAAGCACTCACATCCCCCACTGCTAGGGGAACAATTAAGTAAAAAATGCACATAGTTTTTAATCCTGTTCAACCATTGCAGGAAAGCCCCCTAAATGCATGGGGGGATCACAAAAAATGCAAATATACCATAAAACAACCACTCACCAAATCTCAGTGATGAGGGGGGGGATTGCTGGTACTACAGTTGCATATAATAAGGCGATCAGATCGTGTGGTGCAAAGCTGCTTACAACCCCTTATGACACCCATATTTAAAAGGGGGTTTTAGATTAGGGGTTCTCAGATGTCCCCACTCATTTTCATAGTGTTGTTAGGATGTAAATCTTTTTACGTTTTATTACTTGCAGCTTGCTATGCCAAAAAACAAAACTAAAGACCCGGGAATGCCCCCAAAATAGGTGATGTCTCATGGTCTTTCCCCAATAAAAAGCCCCCACAGATTTGCCGTCTCCCAAATTCCCAATCTTTGGGACTGGAAATATATATTTATTGTTTAACAGTTCCTTTTATTTTCAGAGTTTTATGTTCAGTTATTCTGCAGTCCCAAGTAAAAGCTCAGAGGTGGCACCATGACAATCTCAGCTCTGCTACATCCGCTATGAGTAGTAAGGCTACAGGAGTTATATCATTATTACTGTTTTTGTTGTGCTCTTGATCCTGCAGCCGCGTCTGTTTTGTGGTATCACTGGTTCTCACCCGTACTTGCTGCAGAAGGCGGAAACGTAGATAAACAGCAGAGGGGGATCCCCAGGGTCACGTGACTTTCCAGCAAGTGCGAGAAACGCTGAACTAATAATAACGTGTGCGTCTCCGAGGCCACAGTCATATTATTTATGGCTTCATTGTGCAGAATTAGCCCGGGGTAATTAGTTGTAGGGCATATAAAGTGTTGTACAAACTTTATGCAGAAAGGGGGGTTTATGATTTTTCGTGGCATCTATTTTAGGCCCTTTTTTTTTCTTTATGGGTGCGCATTCGGGACCCAAGGGGGCTACATTTGACCCTTATTCTTGGGGCCTGTATACCTGTATACTGATGCTCTATAAGGGAAAAGCAGCATTATATATGACCTGGCTTGGAATGGCCCACAGGGGAGCAAAGAAAACCCCCATTGGGCCTCTGGGTATAGTGGACCCCGATTAGATAGTTTTTAGGGAAAGGGAAGAAAAAGGGGAAGCAAGAAGCATGTGCAGTATGTGCCGTCAGTAAGTAGTGTAAGGGGGTCCCATAATCAACTCTATGGGCCCCCCGAACACCTCCACTGGGGGGCCCTAAAAAACAACTTCACCGGGGGGCCAAGAATCAACTCCACGGTGACCCCATAATAACTCCCCTGGGGGGCCCCACTAAAACAACTCCCTGGTGGCCCCCTAATCAACTCCCCGGGGCCCCCAAAAATCAATCCATGTGGGCCCCCAAAATCAACTCCCCCTGGTGGGCCCCCAAAAATCAACTACAGGTGGGCCCCCAAAAACAACCCACTGGTGGGGGCCCCCAAAAATCAATCCATGGTGGGCCCCAATAACAAATCCACTGGTGGGCCCCAATAATCAACTCCATGGTGGCCCCCAATAATCAACCCCACTGGGGCCCCAAAAATCCCTCCACTGGGGGGCCTCAATAATCAACTCCATTGGTGGGCCCCAAAATCAAAACCCTTGGTGGGGTTTGAATCAACTTCACTTTTGGGTCCCCCCAAATCAACTCCCCTGATGGGCCCCAAAAAACAACTCCCTGGGGGGCCCCGGGAAACAATACCCGGTGGACCCCAGAATTAACACTACTGGTGGTCCTAAGAATTAACTCCACTGGTGGGCCCCAAGAATTAACCTCACTAGTGGCCCCAAGAATTAACTCCACTAGTGGGCCACAAGAACCTGTCAGACACTGTAGATATAGTGGCCTATATAGCTAAACATGGAGTTCTGCCCATTAAATGGTGGTGGACCTCAAGCTTCATGTCTGCATTTTCTTTGTAGATTCCTTGGAAAATGAACAGACTTTGAAAAAAGAAATTAGGTTCTTAGGTTTAGAAAGACATTTTTTAAATATTCTATAAGGAAAGACAGTAAGACAGCCCCCCGTTGAAGACTCTCATCTACCAGCCAGAACATAGAGCTACCAAGAGGATATTTCGCTCTGGAGGACTGGTCGATCCATGAATCATATGGACAGCTCATTGATCCTAATAGGAACTCTGCAATGCTTAATTTCTCCTGTGGTGGTGCTGTAGGAAAAGTGAACACTTGCAGGATTCCTACCGATCACAGCTGATCGATGGGTGGACACACTGTGGTTAGCCTATTGTTGGGGAAATGTTAGGTAGCAAATCACTAACTTTGGGATTTGTTCTGAAATTAATGGGGTTTTAATGTTTAACAAAAACTTACGTGTTTAATTCCAAATAACATAAAAAAAAAAATTTTAAAGTTAAAAGGGAAAATAAATTTAAATTTTTTAAAATAGAGTGCCGGGAGTGGTTTGAGTTTTTTAAATTATTTTTTTTTTTTCCTTTCTTTCCCATTCCTTTGACCAAAAAAATTTTATAAAAAAATCATTTCACCTCCATGCATTGTAAAAAATAAAAATATTTTCAAAAAAAACCCGTTTACTTTAAAAACCCCTTTTTTGTGGATCTTAAAAAAGATTTTGAAATTTAAGGGGTTCCCAACAAAAAAACTTACCTTATTTTAAAAATGGGAAGTTGGATCAACAGGGGGGGGTCACAAAAAAATTTGGATAAAAGTAAAAAAACCCTTTTCAGTTTAAATATTTAAAATTTTAAAAAACATTTGAAAAACCAGTTACTAAAAAAAAGTTAAAAAAACATTGGTGGGCCCTGAGCTTATTTCCAAAAAATTCCTTGCCCACCGGGGGAAGATTCACCCCTCATTTAATAAAAACATGGGACCCGACTCCAAAACCCCAAAATTGGAAAAAAAAAAACTTATACCAAAAACAAATTCAATAACATGAATTAAAAAATAAGAAAACAGACCTTAGCAGTAAGTAGTTGGCTTCAAAATTGCCTCCAAATAGGGATGTCTTCTGCTGGACCTTTGGGGTCAATTACTCAATTTATTATCAGAACCACTACACTCCAGATGATATTTTAATACTTTAGTTGGACAGTCTGATGCTGGCCTCCGATATTTGGCAAACTGACCAATTACCACACACCAAAGCCACCTTATTGGTACCACAGATCCCAAAGCCCTACCACCAGTGTGCGCCAAATGACATTTAGGTACTTTGGTTGATCAGTCTGACCCTGGTGTCTGATAACAGTCAAACTGACCATTTACCACACAGCAAAGCTTCATTATTGGTACCACTGCTCACAAAGCCATACCGACAGTGTGTGCCAGATGATAATTTGGTACTCTGGTTGACCAATCCAACCCTGGTCTCAGATATTTGTCAAACTGACCATTTTACTATACACCAAAGCCTCCTTATTATTACCACAGCTCACAAAGTCTGACCACCAGTGCGTGCCAGATGACACTTCGGTACTCCGGTTGATCAGTCAAACCCTGATCTCTGATAACAGTCAAACTGACCACATACCATACACCAAAACCTCGTTATTGGTGCCTCAGCTCACAAAGCCTCACTACCAGCATGAGCCAAATGATACCTTGGTACTCTAGTTGGCCAGTTCGACCCTGGTCTCCGATTCTTGTCAAACTGACAATTTACCATATAACAAAGCTTTCTTACTGGCACCACTGCTCACAAAGCCCCACCATTAGTGACTTGAAGAGTTTTTTTTTCAAGTGACCTTCTAATGAAACACAAGTTACGCCAGAAATAAAATCAAGTCTACGTCCAAATCAGGACCCCAAAGAGCCCATTATTTTTTTACAGGAGATTGGATGACCCTTTTCTGTAATTCCTGGAGCAACGAGCTGTAGAAAAGGTCTATGTTAGGTTCAATGGACAGAAGTTTATCACCTCTGGTGTCAGATGGCACTACCCCAACCTAAACCCAAGTCTTCTTTTAAGTGGATCTTTTCATTCAACATCATAGAAGGAAATCTACCAAGTACGCACAAGCCTCATACAGAATATTTCCTCCTGCTTACCTGTCTAAGGTTGTTGAGGACATCTACGTCTCTTCTCCCACGGTTTAGTAGAGAGATCACCCTCTGGGCTATTGATAGATTTCCATGTGCAACAGCGATGTGCAGTGCCCTGATAATAAAAATTCAAAACAAAGAGAGGATCAAACAAAGATAAGAAGCATGGACAATCATTATTACTGGGAAAAGCCAATGGTCTGCACCACTTTACCAATGTAGCATAGCAGCTGAGAAACCATATGACTATGCATGAAGGAGAGAGGCCAGAAAAAGATAAGGAAATGGTACATAGAGAACAAGGGAACAGCCAATGTTGCTCGAGTAGGAACCTGTTTGGCTTGACAATGGTTTTTGGATGCTTCGAATACAAATTTTTTTCTCCAAACCTTTGTTTTTCCACTGATACATAGACAAAAGGAAAGTCCAGCGTAATACCACTGTTCTTGAATAAAATCGTTCCAGAACTTTATTTAGAAAAAGTTAAAGATTCAAGACATGATTTCCAGCAAATCACATCGTTTGCCATGAATAAGGAGTGCAACTAGTCCAAAAAATAAAAGTTCGTGCAGCTTACCCCTCAGTATCAAGTGCAAAACCTCCTCTTCAATACGTTCTTGGTGGTGGATTTGAATGTGGATAGCATACGTCCGCAAGGAGAGCTCCAGCCCAGGCTCCAGTAAAATGCAAGTATATCCAAAATAAACGTGGATGTTCCAGCGGATAACGTATTCCACAAAGTTTTATTCCAACAATGTAAAGTTACAGGACAATAAAATACATGGCGTTTATTTGGATATACTTGCATGAATAAGGAGGACTACTCCGAAACGCGTCGGCTTTGATGCGATTTACTGGAAATCATGTCTTGAATCTTTAACTTTTTCTAAATAAAGTTCTGGAACGATTTTATTCAAGAACAGTGGTATTACGCTGGACTTTCCTTTTGTCTATGTATCAGTGTTGGTGAGGTGTCTTCAGCCAGTCCGGGCATTTTCCACTGCATTGATGACCGGGTGATCTCACACAAAAATACTCTTGAATTTTTGTTTTTCCACAGATTAAACCTCCAGAACTTATGTCTCTGTAAGACTCAGTTGGTTATAGAGGAGCTAAATATGCTAATCAGTGCTATAGAATTATGCACAGCCTGACCAGGCAGTGTAAGTCTGAAGCTGACTATGAAACAGCATGGTGAGAACCCCCCACCTTCCCCAAATTCAGGTTATAATTGAGTTTCTGCTGATTTTTGCTGAAACTTAATTCAGGCGAAACCAAATTAAAACAATAAGATTTGGTTGAATTTGACATCAACCTGAATCTGAAGTACAACACTGATGATAATTATAAGATACTGGCGGCATTTGAAACAACTGACAACTTTTGGCCCCAGCTCTCCATTCAGCAAAGATCCCACTTTTAATTCATAGCAAAATGCTTCTAGTGTGGTCTAATGGTGATGAGTCCACATAAGGAGAGACAAAAATGGATACTAATCTGTAGCAGAGCTGAAGATGTCTGCCTAATTTTATTATTTAAGTTTTTGCATAGGACTGCTGGTGAAGCTACTACATATTTGAGCAATAATAGCACATATTCATCCTTACTACATCTGTGGATCAAAACTTTTCAAAAGGCCGGGCTAAGCTTCAAAACCAGAGGAGACCTGTGAAGAAGAGGGGTGCTATTTTTGGAAAAATACAAACCCTGCTTGTCATGGCCATGTCAGCAGTGGACTACTGACCGCGATGGAGGATGGGGAATAGCGCACAAAATTACCTTAGGTTACAATCATACAACCTGCTTCCTGGGCACTTGGGTGGCCGGAATATTAAAGTGGTTGTATCATTTCATTAAATGGTCTTCAGAATAAGGAGACAGTGAAAACAAGCAACTTATCAATTAGATGTCATTAGCAAAGCTGTCTTGTTATCACAGTTTTCCTTATCTTCTGTTTCTGTTTACACTGATCTCCAGTGCTGGTCAGATCCCTCCTCCTTGCATTTCAGTAGCTGAGAGCTCATTTACATTCTGTTCTGCCCCCCCCCCCCCCCCTCCCCGGGCGGCTGTATTCACTGAGCTTGCATTCCTGCCTTTCACTTAAAGTAAGGGACCGGCACATTTTCACTCTGCACAGCCAGAAGAAACAGAATAACACTGGAGGGTTTCTATAATCAGAAAACAGCTCAATTGTGTGTCGATACCTGCCTCTCCTGCATAGAAGGGAGATCTGTACCATTCATAGAAGCTGGATTAAACTGTAACAAATCTCCAGCTGTGAGAGGAGAAGATATCAGTGCTCAGTCTAGATTGAATGCAGGCCTGTGGTATGTACACAGCTCTTACAAAATAAGACTGCATAGGGAGAGAGACAGTGACATGTGGACTCAGAGAGAGAGGGGGGGGGGGGGGAGACTCGGGAGCCAGCATGAACAGTGAAGAGGGGATGATGTCACCCAGCTGGGAGGGGAAGAAACGCCTCTGCATTTCTAGATTTGAAAAGCTGAGAGCAGTATGAATCAGCCGAACTAAAGAAGCGATACATCCCCTTTAAGTGCCCATGGCTGTCATCATTGAGCACTTCCCTGCCCCTCCTCCCAGCTGAGTGACAGGTCTAGCATTGAATCTGGAAGTTGTCGCTCAGAGATAAGCGGTTAGGCCAGGGAAGTGCTCAATGTAAAAAGCTGAGAACACTGAACATGAAGGTCACGCCTCCTGGACTCTTGGACAGCCTGAACATTAAAGGAAATATGTAATCAAAAATGACTTATTGTTTAACTCACGTTTTTATGTTAACCACATTTTTTAAGAATTTTTGGTTATATATTTTTTAAAATTTTTCCCAAATTCACTTTAAAATATTTTTAAAAATTTTTTAAGTCCTGCAGTTTTCACTTTGGCCACTAGGCCTAATAATAGTCGGGACACTTCCTGTACAGAAAGATTCTCAGTTGTCGCTCATTCTCAGCACAAAGAGGGTCAAACTGAAAGGAGACACCAGTGTGAATAGATAACACAGGATCCACCGGTCACAAGAGGAGATAGTCACAGTTCACCCTCTCCCCTCCCTGCACAGTGACTTCTTCCCAGGTCACAGAGCATGAGCAGAAAACTGCTATAGAAGTGAATGGGGCCGAGTCAGTCTTAAAGGTGATTTGCCGAGACAAAGATTCTTACCTCTCTGCTTAACACAGGCAGAATGTCAACAAATCATGAATGTCATGAAGCTGCAGGGGAGAGAGGGTGGGGGCCAGTGAGGAGTGAGGAATCCAAGGGAGGGGTCTCTAAACTTAAGTGAAATAATAAACAGTACAAGAGTGGATTCTCAATACAGCAAGACACAGCCTCAGACTGCACTGTCAGGAGGAGCCTTATCTGCTAAGAAGCTTATGTAAACAAACCAGGGAGCTGAAAGAGAGAGACACACACAGCCCGAGCACGGAGCTGCATAAGGGACCCTGTGACATGTTCACTCAAAAATCAAACTAATAACTATGGGATTCTGTATACAAAAGACAAACCGTTTTCTACACGCAGCTTGAAAGCTTCTTCATGTTCTCTGTCATCAGATAAAGCAGGGATCTAATCACTCTACAACTAGTTTATTTGTATTTCAAAAAAAAACATATTTTTACCCGGTGCCTTTAAAAACTTCTGAGCTCAGTCTCATCAGATAAGAAGTGTGCTCTGCCCAAGCCCGGCCAGCAGCTCTTGTCAGGTCGTATCTAATAGAAGCTTTGAAGTAACCAAGGCATGTAAGAAAGGCTGTAGCTCTCTCAGACTGCAATTTTTGTAATCAAAATATTTTTTTGAATAGTGATTAAAAACCCCTTTTGGAGGATCCACGTCAACATTACATCGTGGCAAAACCCCTTTAAGTCTCCCATGTGCATGAAGCTATTGTAAAGCATCTCTCTGACTGCTGTTAAAGCAGTGCAAACAAGGCCTAGTGGCCAAAGTGAAAACTGCAAGTCTTAAGAATTATTAAAAATTATTGAAAGTGATGTGAAAAATAAAAAAAACGGGACTGAAACAGTGACTCATTTTTTGATTACACATTCCCTTTAAATGCTTCCTTGACCCCTTCTCTCAGCTGAGTAATAGATCTCTACCCATTTTAATATGGATTGTTAATACAAAGGATGCATATTATCAATATTTGAGTCCTGGAAGACCTTCCTAGGAATGATTAACTATCTGACCTGGGCTTCTTTGGCTCGGACTAGTGATATAGCCTCATCCAGCTTGGTGACCTGAGCAAATAGGATATGATTAACCAAATACACATCTTCAAGAATTGCTCTGCCACTGCTCTCCGCCTGGAATGATATCAGGGACCTCAGGCCTATCTGACACTTGGACCATGTCCAGATGTCCAACCTTTAAAGGGATTGTCTCACTACATTGATTCATCTTCCCGCAGTCCTGTTTTCTTGGTTTTATTTTGAATTCAGGGACATGTTTACTGGCTTCCACTAGGCTGCAGTAGAAGCCAGGTCTGTAGCTATAGCAACCAGTGCCGACAGCCTATCAGGAGAGATCAAACAGGTCTGTAGCTATAGCGACCAGCGCTGGCAGCCTATCAGGAGAGATTGAACAGGTCTGTAGCTATAGCGACCTGAGGAGCTGATGCAGCCCATACAAGAGGGGAGATCTAGGAATAGGTAGGACACTGTTAATGGAAACATATTGCAAAGCGAGTTGTTTTGCAAGATCTTGAACATAAAAAGCAGCAATCCTTGTAGTGAGACAACCCCTTTAAGCCTTGCATTTGTCTGCAACCTGACAACTCCATTCTCAGTCATCTGCTTGAAGAGCGGAGCACGTACGAAAGCTGAAGATCCCCCCGACTAAGAAAAGTTTTTGAAAATCTCAGGTACTTAAACTTTTGGGGGAGATCATTGCAAACGTCGGCTGGAATTTCCCTTTACATTCGTGTAAATGACCCTGTTGCTATAAATCCACCAACAGTTCAAAAGTTTCCAAATCTAAACATCTATTATAAATGCAAAGTCCACAAGGTGTAATGGTTATGAAATGGTAAAGCAGCTGCTCCCCCTGCAAGTCTATGCTCCTGTCACCTAGAGAGTACAGAGGACTAAGAAGGGGGCGCACACAGGCGGGGGAAGAGATGGGGGAGAGAGCAAAGCTCAATATGTGTCAGATTTAGGAAGTGAAGGGATTTCACAGAAAAGCTTCTTGCTATAAAATGAAACTTAAGACTTGAGGCGGAGAAACTGAGCAAAGACGTCATCTGAAGATACAAACACAGATAAAGCAGTAAGGGAAGTATAGGGGGGTCAATGCAACAAGTAGTGCAAAACATTGTTAGTAGATAGATAGACAGACAGATAGATAGAGTATGTGCTAGATAGATAAATAGATATGAGATAGTATCTCATATCTATCGAAATATCACATATAATATATATATGTGTGTGTGTGTGTGTATTTAGATAGATATGAGATACTATCTCATATCTATTTATCTATCTAGCACATACTAGATAGATATATATGTATTTTTATAGTCCACAGAAAATGGTTCTGTGAGAGAGCCAGAATGTCGTTCTTTGAATATTAGAGAAGAAACTCACCTTGTTTTTTCTGACATTCTATTACCTCGAGTGCTCCAATTTATATATATATATATATATATATATATATGCATGTATTAAACCTCTTGAACTTATGTCTCTGTAACACTCGGTTGGTTATAGAGGAGCTAAATATGCTAGTCGGTGCTATAGAATTATCCACATATATAGTTGGTTTAATATATATATATTATATATATATATATATATATATATATATATATTATATATATATTATTATATATAAAATATATATGTATATTGCTGCACTCGAGGTAATAAAATGTCAGAAAAAACAAGGTGAGTTTATTCTCACATATTCCAAGAAAGGCATTTCGGCTCTCTCACAGAGCCAAAATATAGATAGATAGATAGATAGATAGATAGATAATATGAGTTAGATAACTAGATATGAGATGGATACATAGACAGGTGTGTGATAGAAAGATATGAGATAGATAAATAGATATTAGACAAAGATGGATAGATAGATAGATAGATAGATAGATAGATAGATAGATAGATAGATAGCACTTCAATACATGTTAGCAATTAGGATCTAGGTCCATTTGATCCCAAATAAATACATATAAATAGGAAAAACCGCAGCACTGCCAAGTAAAGAAACAATTAAAAATTGGTTCATTCCAGCATGTTCAAAAGATGACATTTTGGCTTACATACAAGACTTTCTCAAGTCTAGATCGATAGATAGATAGAGATAGGAGATAGATAGATAGATAGATAGATATGAGATAGATAGATAGATAGATAGATAAGAGATAGATAGATAACAGATAGATAAGAGATAGATAGATAGATAAGAGATAGATAGATAGATATGAGATAGATATATATGAGATAGATAGATATGGGATAGATAGGTAGATATGGGATAGATCGATATGAGATAGATAGATATGAGATAGATAGATATGGTTTAAAATTAGATAGAAAATAGAAAAGATATGAGATAATGATTTTGAGATAGTATGGGTTGGAGAGAAAATGAGATAAAATTTCCATATAAAAAAGGGGGGGGAAACCCCTTTTTAATTTTAATTAATTTTTTTTTTATTTTTAAAATATTTGGGTGTTTTAAAACCCGGGCCATTTAAATTTATATATCTAAAAAATGATGGACACAGAAATTTATTTCCGTATTAAAATGGGGGTTTATTGTACTAACACAAAATGGGGCCAATTTTCTTTTAAACCAAAATTTTGGGACCGATGAAAAAGTTGGGTCCCCAACAGAAAATGACTTTTAATATTTGTAGACCCCCCCCCTTTTGCAAAAAAAAACAGCCTCTAGTCGTTCCTGTAGCTTTTAACCCTTTCCCTGGACCCGGATAAAGGTATTTTTGCCTTTCCTCTTTACAAAAAAATTCAAGTTCGTTAAGTTTGTTGGTCCCCCGGCAGGGGACAGCCGTTTTCAATTATCCCCCCAGTTTGTTCAATGAATTTCGGGTCTGGGACGGGGGTGGCCATTCCAGAACATTGTAATTTTTCCTCTGCATGAATCCCTGAGTAGTTTTGGGGAGCTGTTTTTGGGGATCATTTTTCTTGCTGAAAAAATTTTTTCCCCGGCGAAACCCTTCAAATTCATACTGTTTTCTTGAAATTTAAATTCGGGAAAAAATCTGCTGATACTGGTTAAATTCCATGCGAGGGCAAAAATTTTTAAAAAGATTCCCGGTTGCCGGCATTGGCCACACGCCCCAAAGCATGTTTGGAAACCCCCAAACCAAATTTTTAACAGTGGGAGCAAGTTTTTTATTTGGGAAATGCTGTTTTTTTTTGGGACGCCATGCTTTAAAGCTTTTTTGAAATGACCAAACAACTAAAATTTTTTTGTTTCATAAAGTCCCCGGACACCCTTCCCAAAATGGGGGCTGGTTTCCCCCATGTGTTTTTGGCATCCCCTGGCGACTCTGTTTGTGGGTGTTTTCGAAACGGTTCCCTTCGCTTCACTCTCCCTTCAGCTTCTCCTTGTGAAAATTTGTCCCTTTTTTGGGTTGACCGTTCCCACAGTGACCCCTTTCTGCAGCAAGATGTTTGCTCCCCAGCTCTTTGGAGGTGGTCTGGGGTTTGGGCCTTTGTTTTTTCTCCCATTCTTCTTCTCGGGCCTTTTGTTATTTTTCTTGGCCTCCCCCATTTCCCTTGGGAAAAAACAAGAAACTGCCCCTGTGGTTTTTCTTTTCCTTCCCTTTTTCCCTCAAAGTAAAAAGGGAAAAGGGGTTAAATCTCTGAGAACTTTTTGTACCCCTTCCCCGAACAACTTTGTTGAAAAATTCTTTGTTTTCTGATCATTTGAGAGTTGTTTTGGGAGCCAAATGATGCCACTTTTTAAACAGGAGATTCAAATAGGAGAACAACTTGAAATTTTGGCCCCCTTTAAAATCCCTTTTCCCCATCATTGGTACCCCCTGGCTTTTAAGTTCAAAGCTCAGTGAGGTTACAAAAACCAAATTTTTTTGGGGCTTCAGAAAGTCTCAGTAAAAAGTAGTTGGGGAGTATTCAAATCAATAAAAATGAAAAAGGGTACTCAAATTTTTGCCCCATTTTAAAAAATTTGGGTTTTAATTGTTATTGCACATTTTGTGTTGTACAATAATCCTCTTTTTAAAATCGGGAAAAAATATTACTTTTTTTGTCCATCAGTTTTTAGTTAAAATCAAATTAAAGGTGGCTTAGAAAAACCCCCAAAAAATTTTTGAAAAAAAATGATTAAGTTTTAATGGGGGGGTCCCCAAATTTTTTCTTATGGGGTAGAAAGTTTTGGGTTTTTGTTTGTTTTTGAGATAGATAGATAGTTTGATAGGGAGATAGATGATATGACAAAAGTTTGATTTTGGGAAATGGAAAAAATTTTAAAATAGATAGATATAAAGAAAATAGAAAATTAGATATGAGATAGATAATAGGGAGTTGTAGTTATAAAATTAATTTGAGATAGATAGTTAGATATAAAGATAGATAGATTTGAGTTTGATAGTTTTTGAGATGGGTTAGATTTGAAAATAGATAGATATGAGTTTAGATAAAGATAGGGAGATGATAAAATAGATATGAGATAGATAGATAGATATGAGTTTGATGGGATATGAGATAGATAGTTGATATGAGAAGTTTTGAGTTTAGTTTGATATGGATGGGATGATACATGGGATTGAGATAGTAGTTTTTGAGATAGAAGATAGATGATAGTTTAGTTTAAAAATGAAAGTTGGATACATAGACAGAAAAAAGTAAATAGTTTAATTGGAGTAAAAATGGACAAAAATTTAAAATGATAATGTAGAGGGGTTTGGGGGTTTCAATAGGAAAATTAAAAGCCGATTATAGTTTGATGGGAAAGGTAACAGACAGTTTGATGGATAGAAAAACGGGAAAGAAATTTAAAAGCGTAAATAAACGATATATAGACCTACAGATAGGAGATAACCAGACAGACCTATAGATAGATAGATAGATAGATAGATATGAGGATAGATGGATAGATAGATACAAAATAGGGCCCCTGTGCAAAAAAACAATTTAGGGGGCCCCCTTGTTGCCCAATAGTTCATTTATAGAGAAAACCCCTTTTTTTTCTCTTCAAAAATTATTTGCCCTTTGTAATCTATGAAACCATTAGTCGGGCCCCTCAAAGGGCTTGTCCCCACGGAAAAGGGTTTATTGGCCCCCCGGGTTTTCCCCCCAGGGGTTTGCGATTTTAAAAAACCGTCAAAAAACCCAAAAACACAACGATCCCCATAGACTTTAAAGAAAATCACCCCCAAAGAAAGCCCCCAATTTCCAACGGATTTTTGCCGCCGTTTTTTTCCCAAACGCCTGTTTTAAAAAACCCTTGGGACATGTTCATTCTTTCTCCCGGTTTTCGGGCAGAACATGTCAGTGGTTGAGGGGGACAAGCAAATCCGCAAACCACCGACAGAACCTTCCCCCAAAACCACAGAAACTATGTCAAAATACCGGCCAGATTATTTCATCAGAATCCTGCCGGCGTTTTGTTTTCTGCCTTTTGTGGCGTACTCTAAGGCTAGGTTCACAACGGCGAAAATTGGGGGGTTACAGTACGCCCCGGGAATTAGGGCCAGGTGTTTGGGGTGGGCCCGGGTCGGCGCGTACCCCGCGAAGCGTATCCCCCCCGCGCCTAAAATTTATGATCGTATTGAACCCCCGGGGAGGGGGTTTGTTTTTCCCATTGTTCTTATGGGAACTGTGGTTTTCCATAATTTGGGGCCGCTTTCGTTGTATTAGAGGGGGAAATGGACGCGAAATGTGCGCCAAAATTTTAGGGCCGGGGTGAAATACCTAATAGAGGGGAGGTGCTTCCAGGGGGCAAAAGGGCATTACTAAAACCCAAGGGAAGCCCCATCTGCCTGGCCCCCTTTATTTTAAGGGCTACCTGTTGATTTGTATTTTTTTCCTATTTTGCCGGGCAAACAAAAAACCTCTTTCAGAAACGGGCTTCATCGAGGATAAAAAACCGGCCCTCTTTCCCCTGTTTAAAGCCAGTTAGCTGGTGAAAAAACAGTTGGGGAGGTAAGGCATGACTTTTTAAACTTTTGATTTTCTACCCTTTTTTGTTTTAAACCGCTCCCGGGGGTTCCAAAAGGAAAATTCGGGGGCTTCTTTCCCCATAAAAGGGAAATTTAGGGTTACGCCCAAGAAAGATTTTTTGGTTTTTTCTTTTGCAGTTAGCAAATCCTTTATATTGGGGTTTTCCCTCCCCTGTTATAATAGGTGGTGTTTTTAAAAGATTTTGAAAATCGAAAGGGGAGTTATTCTTTCAAATTTTAGAAAGGGTAAAGGGTTTTAGGAGAAAAAACTGAGAGGTTGGGAAATCATTTTTTAAAAAAGTGTGTTTTAAGGGGCTAAGTGTTGTACATAATAAAAGTTAAGTTTTGGGCTTTATGGGATTAAAAAAATGATAGGTTTAATTTTTGCCCATCCCAAAAAATAGAAAATTATGGGTTTAAAGGGGACTCTATATTCTTTAGTAGTTTCCCTTTTTTTTAGACTATTTGCCCGGTTTGATTTGGGCACGGGCCCACACAGTAACCCAAAGATAAAGGTGCCTGGCAGTTGCCCAATAAGGCAGTCGGGGTGGGGCCCGACTCCCAATACTTGACTTTGCCCAAAGGCAGATTTTCGCCATTTTAACCCCAAAAACCGGAAGCACTTTTTAGTGGGATTTTTGTTGTGATTGCTCTATGTGGTGGTTACTGCATTGTTATACTTTCTACATTTTATACCTGCACTATGACGTGCATCAACTTTTGGGGAGGCAAGGGGGGGTTTCTAAAGGGGACCCCAAGTGGCCTTTAAACCCCGCTACAGGGCTGGGGGGGGGCGCAAAAGGAAGTACGGGGTTGGGGGAAGTCTTTTGGGTATTGAGGGGGGGGAGGGAGGGTTTTTTGGGGGGGTTTTTTCAAACGGGCCGGATTGGGGTGGTTTCCCCTTCTTTTTCCCATTTTGATTCTTCCTAGTAATAAGGTGAACGTCTGGTTATGAGACGTCACTGGTCAAGAAAAAGTGGTTTTCTTGGTATCGACACAAAAGCTTACATACTAACTGCCTGTGGTATAAGTCACATATCGAATCTCCACAGGCAAGAACTTGTGTATGTTTTCTTACACTGAAGCCGCCACCAGGAAAGAGCCTTTTAAATCGAGAGTTTCTTTATAACAATGATTCACTGAAAACGTCTCAGCTCCGGGATTTCCCAGAAAGAAAAATATTCTCATTAGTTATTTTGGCCCTTTTTGGCCCCAAACCCGGCACAAAGGGGGTTCAGTAGTGAATTTTCTTCATGCTTATATTATTATAAATAAAAAGGGGTTTTTTTTCAAATGGCAAAAATTTTGGCAAAGGGGGAGGCCCTCAGCTCAGAGGTGTATTGTCGCCTATCATTTTACTTATTACTTTCATGTAAAGAGCTACTTAACTGCTGCCAGGAGTCATAGAAAAAAGCCTGTGAGTCCTATCCCTTCTCACTCAGAGAAAGCCATGAGTCAAATTTCTCTTACTCATAGAGAAAGCCTGTGAGTCCTGCTTTTCTGGCCTACTCGGAGAAAGCCTGTGAGTCTTGCTATCTCCAACCCCTTAAAAAGGGAAAAAAAGGGGAGTTCTATTTCCCTCACCTCCCTTTTCAAATTAAAACTGTGTGGGCACCTTCCCCCACTCACTCATAGAAAGACTGTATCATTTCCCCCCCCCCCTAAATTTTTAAAACCTGTGTGGCCTGCTTCCCTGCAATTTTTTAGGAAAGTCTGTGGGTTTTCTTCCCCCGGCCCCCCAGATTTTAAAGCCTTGAGTCCAGTTTCCTTCCCTCACTCAAACATAAAAAACCCGTAAGGCCCCGCTTCCCTGCCCCCCCAACTAGAAAAAAGCCTTTTTGGAGTCCCGCTTCCCATGACCCCCAACTAGAGGGAAAGGGCCTTTTGAGTTCCCCGCTTCCCCTGCCCCCCAAATAGAGAAAAAACCCCATTTAGTCCGGGTTCCCCTGCCCACAACTAGAGAAAGCCTGTGAGTCCTGCTTCCCCTGCCCACAACTAGAGAAAAAACCTTTTGAGTCCTGTTCCCCCCCCCAAACTTGAGGAAAAAACCCGTGAGTCCTGTTCCCCTGCCCCAAACTAGGGGAAAAGCCTGTGAGTCTTGTTCCCCCCCCCACAAATAGGAAAGCCTGGGGAGTTCCCGCTTTTTTCCCACCCCCCAACTAGAAGGGGAAAACCTTTTGGGGTCCTTCTGTCCCCCCGCCCACAACTAGAGGGAAAACCCGTGAGTCCCCCCCCCCCCGTCCCCCGCCCCCAAAAAAGAGAAAGGCCCGTGAGTCCTTTTTGCCCCCCCTCAAAAACTACAGAAAGCCCGTGAGGGCCTTTCTGTTCCCCCCCCCACAAAAATAAAAAAGCCTTTTGAGTCCTGCTTCCCCCGCCCCCCAACTAGAGAAAGCCGTGGGCCTGCTTTTCCCCCGCCAAAAACTGGTGAAAGCTGGGGTTTTGAGTCGGTTCCTGCCCACAACTAGGAAAAGCCTTGTGGTCCTGCTTCCCCGCCCACAATGGAGAAAAAACCTTTTGAGTCCCGGGTTCCCCCCCCCACAAATGGAGGGAAAACCCCGTGAGTCCTTCTGTCCCCGCCCCCAAATAGAGAAAGTGTGGTCCTTCTGTCCCCCGCCCACAACTAGAGAAAGCCTGTGAGTCCTGCTTCCCCCGCCCACAACTAGAGAAAGCCTGCGAGTCCTTCTGTCCCCCGCCCACAAAATAGAGAAAAGTGTGAGTCCTTCTGTCCCCGCCCAAAAACTACAGAAAGCCTGTGGGGTCCTGCTTCGCCCGCCCCAAATAGAAAAAGCCTGTGGTCCCGCTTCCCCGCCCCCAACTGGAGAAAAACCCTGCGAGTCCTGCTTTTCTTTCAAAACATTTTAGTTTAAAAAAGGGCTGGTACAGTACCCGGCTCAGCAAAAAAAATTCTGCTGATCAATGGGAAATCTTGCATGGAAAACTGTCTTTTGGCCCCCTGACCTTGTGGAGAATCAAAATGACTTGAAGTCCATGCTCAAAAAGTGTTTAACCCTTACCCCAAGGAAAAACCCCCCCAGCAAGGGACCCAAAACTTTTATTACTGCAGCAGTTTTCCATTATGTAACATTTCAAAAAGTCTCTTTAAAATTTCAATTTAAAAAAAATCTTTTAAGGTAGTGTAGTGCCAAAACCAAAACATAAAAAGGAGGGGAAGAAGCAGGAGGGAAAAAAAAAAAACTTGGGGTTTTTGGGGGCCCCCTTTGTGTTTCCATCTTCATTTGGTTGTGTAAACAGGGAATAAAGGGCAGCCGGAAGTTGTGTCTGTAGAAACAAGGGTTGTTGTATATGGGGGCCCCGGGGTCTCAGGTGGGACGGTTCCAAAACTACAAGGGGGGGGGTTTTTTTGGGGGGGGGTTTTAATGGTAAAGTGGGTGGGGGTGATGCAGTTATTTCCCCGCAAAAAAAAAAAACATTAAAAATGTACATCAAGGGTGCATCATGGGGGGATGGGGTCCACGGGTGCCTTGTTTTTTACAAATGAATGCAGGGTCACGGGAGGGTGGGAAAACCCCTTTTACTCCTAATTTTGACTCAATACAAAATTTTCCCCCAAAAAAATTCAAAGGGGGGAAATGTTGAAAGTAAAGATTTAAAGGGGTTTTGGGGTGCCACCAAAAACAGAATCCCGGACAACAAAAAACCTTTTGGGTTTAATCAGTCTTCTGTAGATGGTCTACAGCTTAGGTTGGGTGGTCAAATCAATAGCAAGATGTGGTCACGTTCCTCCCCTATGTGCTTTATGTAGATCAACTTTATCCGGGAGTAAATATCAGGAACTTCTACAACTCCAAATGTATTGCGTAGAAAAAACATTTGTGGTAGTTCCAAAAACATGACCTGTTGAAAGTACTTAAAGGGGTTTTGCCACGATGTAATGTTGACGTGGGATCCTCCAAAATGGGTATTTAATCACTTTTCTAAATTTATTTCATAAAAAAAAAAGTGAAGCCTGTGAGAGCTACAGCATTGCTCAGTCCCCCTTAGTTTCCTGGCAGTTCACATTAGACACGACCAGCATTAGACATAAAAAGCAATCCTTGTAGTGAGACAACCCCTTTAAAGCCTGTAACTAAGAAACACAGGTCTAAATCAGACTCTTGAGTAACTCTAATGGGTCATGATTTGCGGATATCTTAAAAGGGAACATCTGAAGCAATTCCATGTATAGTTACTGAATATTTTTTCACCTGCTAAGGAGAATGTGAAAAAAGAGCTGTTGGAAGTGCCTGAAGACTGTGACAGGCTAGTCTAGATCAGGCTCTAAGTATTTCCTATGAGGTATATGGCAATTTAAAGGGGTATTCTGAGCAAACTGCATAGCTCTAAAGGTGTAGGAAAATCTGATCTGCTGGCAGCATGTTATAGAGCAGAAGGAGCTGAGCAGATTGATATATATATTCTGTGGGAATGATCCAGAATTTAACTCCCAGTATATTCTGGGCTAAGGAGTCCGATGGGCGGTCTTATCAGTGACTAAAAAGAATCATACAAGGAAGGCTGTCAATCACTGATAAGACCGCCCAATGGATGCATTAACCCAGATTAAACAGCAAGTTCAATGAATAAAGTTCTGCTGAATCCTTCCCTAGTAAACTATAAATCAATCTGCTCAGCTCCTCCTGCTCTATAACATGCTCAGATAGCATGATCACTGTGAAATGTTACCTCTAAAGGGGTTTTGCCAAGAAGTGATTTCCTCACCTAACAGGCCGATACTCCCCTCTTGAGCCTTGAAAAAAGGGGGCGTTGTGTTTCTGTGTTTAAAAAAACAAGTACCTCCTCTGTGATGTCATCACTCCACCTCCCATGCACGTTCCCGAGGCTGATATTCAGTCTCTGTAGTTGAGCAAACATATTTAGCTAAACCACAGAGGATAACTGTGCACAAGCTATATGGGTTTTGTTTTCTCCCTTTTATCTGCTCAGGAGTAAAGATAAGCTCCGTGCAGGCAGCATTCACTGGCTACAGACAGGTGGGGAGGGAGTAGGGCTGAGCAGGGCACATCTGCATGTTTACTTAGTTAATTACATTACAACCAGCAGATTCTCTATACAGCAGAGACAGTCTCTGACACAGAAACAAAGCTTGTGCAGATGCCAGTAACACTGCTTTTTTTCTCCCCCCTCCCTTCAAAGCTGGTTCATGTGTCCTGCCATCAGATAAGAAGTGCAAACAACGCAAGTGCGGCCAGATCAGCTCCTGGTCGTAGCTAATGCAAACAGTCAGGAAATTAAGGGCATCTAAGTCAGGCTGCAGCTCTCAGAGGCTTCACTTTTTTTAATCATATATATTTAGAAAAGTGATTAAATACCCATTTTGGAGGATCTCATATCAACATTAGATCGTGGCAAAACCCCTTTAAGTCATGATCAGCTGAAGGTACTTAGGGACTGGATCTGAGACACAATGGTCTAGCTAGCTAAACATATTAGTTCTGTATCAAAACCATTAAAAGACAACTTGGGCCAGACATTAGAGACATTAGAGAGCCCCAACAGCAATTATCATATGCTTGGTAGCCAGTCAACACTCCTAACTGGCTAATGGATTGGAGATCTGAGGTGCTTCCACTGCACCGTTTATTTGACCAAGTCATTGCAGTAGGAATTGAAAAAAAATGGACCTACTATGTGGTCACACACAATAAACTAGGCAAATTATTTCATATAGAAGTGTAGAAATAAGTTTGGCTGCTTTCTTTCCGTTGCTCCCTGCGGCTTATGTGTCTATATGGCGTATAGTCCTATGCTGTGCTTTGTACTCTATTGCAAAGGATGAAACAACATGCAACCCTATGAAAAGACACTTGGTGGCTGGATAGCTCATCATCTGCTCTAATTTTAGATATATAAGCTCACCCTTAAAGGGGTTTTCTTAATAAGCAGTTTCACAGAGCCACAGGCAGCTTTAGACTCACACTTCCTGTTCTATAGCATTGATTGACACATCAGCTCTGCTATTCCTTTAACAGTGACCTGTCTGCAGAAGATTTATAATGTGCACAAGGCCACCGAGCTATAAAGGGTAAAAGCTTGTCATCTACTTAGGTAAAGAAACTCTGTTGCTAAAGATAAGTCTCAGCAGGGAGTGACTCATCCTGGTCGAATGGCAGCTTATGGAGCAATCAGATAAGACCATGTCCCCACGGCACCAGCTTACAGACGGTTTTGCTAAAGGTTTGCGGTATTGCAAACTGTCTGAAAAACCGGCCGCAAACTTTTACACGGGCCGCTATGGAAAACCCGTGCAGCAGTCCCCTCTGCACGGGTTTTCCGCCCGCCGGCTTTTCAAACTGCCGGCGGCCCCCCCAAAAAATTGTGCTTGTTCATTCTTCCGTCTGGTTTTCGGATGGAATCTGAACAAGTGAATGTGAAGGGGGAGGGCTTTTCGCCGATAATCGCGGAGAAAAGCTGTCCCTCTGCAGCCGTGTGCACGGCACAAAAACCGTGGAACGCGCCCTAAGAGACGGAGGAGAGAGAGGTGGGGAGAGGTGGTCTGTAACCAGAGAAATCGTCTTGACCAAAGCAAAATCAAGACAACAATGCATTTGGTAATAGTCTTCCTACCTTTCCTTACATGTTAAAAGCTATTCATTGTGGTGAGAAAACCCCTTTAAGATTTAGGGTCACATGTATGAAAACTGTCCCGGTCTAAAATTCACTTTGTTACCTATGGCAACTAATCGGAGTGGCCCTTTAATTTTTCCAGAGCACTATATGAAATGAGAGGGGAGCTGATTGGTTGCTATGGGCTCTGATTGGTTGCTATGGGCAACAAAGTGAATTTTAGACCTAGACAGTTTTCATACATGTGGCCCTTAGGGTGCGTTCACACGGCAAAGGGCAAAAACAGCTCTGTTTTTGCCTCTGATTTCAAGCAGTTTTTGGACTGTTTTGGGACTGTTTTTGTCCTGGTTTTCCCAGCGGTTTTTGGACTGTTTTTCAACCTCCAAAAACACTCCCACTATAGGTGGGATTATTCTTCACTTTTTTTTTTGCGAAAACCGCCCAAAAACCGCGCCAAAAACCGCCTGCTACGTTTTGAGCGGTTTACATTGATTCCAATGTACATTGATTCTAGAAACCGGTCGGAAAAATGTGCACATTCAATGTTGCAGTCTGCCGGCGGTCTGAAAAAACGCCCGGCGGAAAAAACGTTCAGTGGGGACTGCAGGGCAGTTTTTCAATTGAAGTCTATGGGAGAGAGTTTGTTGCAGGTTTTCCAACGGTTCCTAAAACCGCAAACCGTCGGAAAAACCGTCCAAAAACCCTTGCCGTGGGGACATGCCCTTAGTGTCTAAAATTGGCCGTAAGTAATGAATGTATGGGACACAGTTCACATTATCATGTTTTACAATCCATCAAACGGCATCTGCTCATTGTCACTATGTGCGCTTGCTTTTGTTGCTAACATTTAGGGGATTTTCTAATGCATTCCCTCTGGACTTCCATTAGCCGTGTCACAGTAATTAATGTTTGACTCTTCTACTGGCTATTCTTGAAGCAGGACCTGGTTTTCCCCGTTGTTCCTGCAAACGTGTCTGATACAGAAGTCAATGTTAGCTTGATACAAATATCCGAGTATTTACTTTAACGCATTAAGGGCTACATGTCCCACAAGTGGCGTCCGTACGCCAGTTTGAATGCGGAATAAAGTATCGTACCTTCGCAATGTATTTCCTAATTTGTTCTGTAAAGTGGTTGTATTTGCGTCAGTCGGAATGTTTTAGGCGTTGCGCCTTTTTCGGCGAGTGTGTTGCTTGGGGTGCCTGTTTGGGCGTTCCGGCTTGTATACTTCAAAATTCGCCGCATTCGTTAGTTCTACGCATTTGTTAACGGCGCATAGGTTTGTTTTGGGGCGCATGTTGTCTTGGCGGCGCATGTATGGGTTGCGGCGCATGCTTGTACGCCCTTTTTGGCTCCCTCCTAATTTTTGTCATATTTGCTTTTGGGGCGCATTCGAAAATTAGGCGCATTTGGCATTTGAGCAGAGTTGGGAGCAACATTCAACATCAGAGCGCACACAGTAGGCGCACGATCTATAACTTCAACCAGCAGCCAGAAATAAGTACAGGACGACGTTCTGCAATGAACCCCGGAGCAATAATTAAAAAGGGGCCGCATTTGCAAAGCGCCAGCTTATGTACTCACATTTTCGCCAACATCAATGCGCAGAACTTGTCGTCCACGAATGACGAAAGTTTGGAAAATGCAAATCTGACGCCACCAGTCGGCAAAAGAGGCGCACACTCACGCACGACAAATGCCGCAATGCGCCTAAAATCACACATAGAAAACAGCTGACAGAGTAAGCCCCATACAAATGTGGCGCACATGTACGGCTAAGAAAAGGCGTATACAGCCACAAAAAAGATGGCGTAAAATGCGCCAACAACCACCGTACACTTGGAATACACTACAAAATCGGGAGACACATACGCCAAAAAACCAACGTTGGCGTGTGGGGACATGTCGCCCTAAGTCTTTTTGCAGGTTCTTTACTTCTCTGAATAATAATGATCTAGTAAGTTTGGTAATGTGTAGCCGAAACCAGTCATTTGGTAAGATTGACGTAATGGCTCCATATCTTAGTTCCGAGAAGTAATATGATTAGTGAGTACTGAGATGAAAGCGGTTGTGCTCAACCCATGGATCAGTCACACCCATAGCACCAGATGGCCATACCTGGTTCAAAGATCTTCATTAGATCTGATCAAAGTCCACAAATCTGGATTGCTCGACTTACATTAGGAGGCCCATCCGTGATGTATATAACATACTCCCATAATAGGTACCTGGGTAATAGCTATTGTCTATGGTTACAGGCCTTGTGGTTTTGAGGACAGGCAGCAGTGCAGTAACGCCATCATGCCGCCTGCAACGTTGCCTGTCCTAGGCTTCAGTCCTGAGGCACTGAGCCTCAGGCTTATGGCCTAGAACATGTGGGGAATAGAAACCCAGCACATGTGGATATGCCGAAGAGAGGTATAATTTTGTTCTAATTTTCAGTTCAGTGCCTATATACCCATATATTGAGGGACCTCTATACCTAGCTACCTACTGAAGGGGCCCTATATACCTAGCTACCTACTGCAGGGGCCCTATATACCTAGCTACCTACTGAAGGGGCCCTATATCTGTAGCTACCTACTGAAGGGGCCTTATATACCTAGCTACCTATTGAACGGGGGCCTATGTACCTAACTACGAATCCTGTTTGGAATCCTGAAATTTCCAATAGATACCCTGGTACATAAAATCACAGAACTCAAAAAAAAAAAAATTATAGCAGAAAACCCAAGAAAATGTTATCTATTGAGGGGCCAATATACCTAGCTACCTACTGAAGGGACCCTATATACCTAGCTACTTACCGAATAGGCCCTATATATCCAACCTACCTACTAAAGGGGCCCTATATACCTAGCTACCTACTAAAGGGGCCCTATATACCTAGCTACCTACTAAAGGGGCCCTATATACCTAACTACCTACTGAACGGGGGCCTATATACCTAACTACGATGCTTTGACTGTTTGGAATCCTGAAATTTCCAATGGAGACTATGGTACATACAATCACAGAACCCAAAAAAAAATTATAGCAGAAAACTCAACATATAAATCACAGAAAGAAAATAAGTTTTCGTTAAAAATGACTTTTTATTTGATAAATAAAAAAAGTATTTTTTAACGAAAACGCATTTTCTGTGATTTAAACGCCCTGGTACAAAGTATATTCATTTCTTATTTAATGGATCCTACGGGAAAGGTTGCAATTTGAAACTTTTGTCATCACTCTCCCCAACTAAATAAATGTAGGTGGTGATGGCAATGAGTAATAAGGGAGGCAGAATATTAAACACTGTATATACTCACGTAGAAGCCGAGTTTTTCAGCACAAAGATAGGTGCTGAAAAAGCCCTCCTCAGCTTATACTCGAGTCACCGTGCAATGGCCCGAACGCCGGCGGAGAACTCCTCTGGGAGCGCATACAGGGCCATCTTTTCCATTGGGCACACTAGGCAGTTGCCCAGTGGCTCCACAAGTATAGGGGCCCCAGGTGGGATAGGCTTGTCCCAGGAATACAAGAAACATACCCAGGATACCATGGTTGGCTTTGCTTAATTTATGGTTTGTGTGTTTTAGGACGTGCAAACAAATAAAAACCATGGTGGAAAAGGGAGCCAAAGGCTCCCTGCCCTGCCAATCAGTCTTGTAGGCTGCAAGTGTGCAGACATAAGTGGCGTGATAATATGGGTGTGCTTGGGGGGTGGCTTGAGGCATGACCTTGTGTGATGTCATGTATTTGGACAGGGCCCCCTGCAGTATTATGCCCAGGGGCCCATAATGCTGTTAAGACAGTTCTGAGCGCATACAGCTGACTCTCGTGTTCCCCGTTGGCATCCGGTGCTGCCAAGCCAGATGGGAAAACCTTTTTAAAATGGGAACCAAGAAAGTGCTGGCTGTTAGCAGGTCAATATTGTCAGAGAGACTGCAAGTACATAGGCACCGTTTACAGTTTGTATACAACAGATTCCCTGTGTCAATATTATATTACTCCTACTGATCTTGAGCTATAGCCTCTATTATACTCCAGAGCTGCATTCACCATTCTGCTTATTGTCATTGTAAGCAGTCTCTGCTTATTGTCATTCTAAACGGCCAAGAAGCCTGTCAAAAAATTTCCCCAACAACTTAACTGAGATATTTAATTTCCCCTACATTAGATAACATGGTGTTTGCATATCCTCAGTTGGTACTAGTGCTCCTCTTATGCAGTCACTTGCACAGCCACCCAAACCCCTTTAATTGGGCTGATTCTCAGGGGTCTCTAAGGTCGGGTCGCCATTGATCAAACACTCATTGCGTATTCTAAGAATAGGTTACCACTATTTAAAGGGGTTGTTTCACTACATCGATTCATCATACCGCAGTCCTGTTTTCTCAGTTTTATTTTTTAATTTACTGGCTTCTTCTGGCTATTACTGGCCTGTAGTGAAGAGCTGCTGAGGACACCAGGTCTATAGCTATAGCGACCAGTGCTGGCAGCCTATCAGGAGAGACAGAACAGGTCTGTAGCTATAGCGAACTGAGGAGCTGATGCAGCCCATACAAGAGGGGTTACCTAGGAATAGGTAGGACACTGTTAATGGACACATATTGCAAAGTGACTTGTTTTTGCAAGATCTTTAACATAAAAAGCAGCAATCCTTGTAGTGAGACAACCCCTTTAAGTCCTGAAAATTCCCCTTTATACAAATAGGAATAAAGACGGTGGATCCCACCAATATTGATGGGATTCACCCATCTTCTAATGTATATGGAGGCCCTCCAAATATCTCTCAGTGACAGATCTGGGTGGAAACAAGCCTCAAGCATAATGGATACCTTGTGTAGGTAGATAAGCCATTGGCTTGTTTCCACCTATTGAGTATGGTGTTTTGGGGCAAGAGCTACCAGTCAAGAGTATGACCAACAGATATCGTACATGTAAGGACAACTTTACAAGCTTAAGGATGGACAGAATGATTAGTCTGACCATCAGTGGTTAAAAAATAAATCAGTGTAGCAAGCATTGCAGAGTATGGAGGTTACCAACAACACACCCAAAAAGCATGTCACGTCCTTCCAATATACATACAATTTACAAAAGCAGAAACATGACTACATTAAATACAGCATGCACGGTTGCAATGTGTCTTTTGGGAAACTCATGCGAATATCGCCAGCTCTGGAAACCACCTGAATTTTCTAGCCTTCCCATATTTTCCCGGACTTTAATGAATGTGAATGAATAGATAACACCAATACTTGTCTACACATGCAATCTGACCAAGACGATACACACGGCTGGATTACTACAATGGTATCTTCGGAAATGAATACAGTAAAATGGACACAGGCAATGCCCGAGAGAGTATTTTCCATGTACAGTATTTATGCAGGATGGACTTATGTACCAAGGTGCACAAAAAAGATTTCCCACTAGTCCAACTGTAGATGCTGTGGAGATATCCCTCTAATGGTGACAAAGACCTAAAAGTTGAAGCATAATATAATGTTTTATTTTTGGATAGTCATTGTGCCTGGAATAAACGATGGAAGAGTTCAGCTCTGAAGCACTTAGAAATGTAAATGCAAGTATAATACAGGCTGTAATTTAATATTAGTGCAAAATAAGTAATGAATGTACATAGTGACTACACCAGCAGAATAGTGAGTGCAGCTCTGGAGTATAATACAGGATGTAACTCAGGTTCAGTACAGGTTAAGTAATGTATGTACACAGTGACTGCACCAGCAGAATTGAGTGCAGCTCTGAGGAAATACAGAATAACTCAGGATCAGTACAGGTAAGTAACGTAATGTATGTACACAGTACTGCAAGCAAATAGTGATGCAGCTCTGGAGCATAAAACAGAATAACTCAGATCAGATGTATGTACACAGTGACTGCACCAGCAGAATAGTGAGCGCAGCTCTGGAGTATAATACAGGATGCAACTCAGGATCAGTACAGGATAAGTAATGTATGTAAACAGTGACTGCACCAGCAGAATAGTGAGTGCAGCTCTGGTGTATAATACAGGATGTAACTCAGGATCAGTACAGGATAAGTAATGTAGTACACAGTGACTGCACCAGCAGAATAGTGAGTGCAGCTCTGGAGTATTATATAGGATGTAACTTAGGATCAGTACATGATAAGTAATGTACACAGTGACTGCACCAGCAGAATAGTGAGTGCAGCTCTGGAGTATAATACAGGATGTAACTCAGGATCAGTACAGGATAAGCAATGTATGTACACAGTGACCGCACCAGCAGAATAGTGAGTGCAGCTCTGGAGTATTATACAGGATGTAACAGGATCAGTACATGATAAGTAATGTAATGTATGTACAGAAGAGTGAGTGCAGCTCTGGAGTATAATACAGAATATAATTCAGTATCAGTACAGGATAAGTAATGTAAGTACAGTGACTGCACCAGCAGAATAGTGAGTGCAGCTCTGGAGTACAGGTTGTAACTTATAATGTAATAATGTATCATATACAGATAAATTCAAGTAATGCAATGCATTTACAAGATTATTTTTGTTATATAGATTCATTCTTTATGTAACTGCTGTTATAAAGACATTTGCTTGAAGTAATATCAAACCTCAAAATCTATAAATGAGTTGTAAGTTTGTTGAAGCAATAAGTTTGAAAAATACAGAAGTGCGTGCTCTAATCTAGGATGTCTCGTTCCTCATTGACTAGTGCACTATTGGTCTGTCAAATCCTTTAGGTTAGGTTCACGCAGTGTCATTTTCTTGCTCACTCCGATGCAAGATCACTGTGTGCAATGTGTACCCCATTCATTTCATTAAGAATAAGTACCATAGTGTACATCTGCCCATGGCAGGAATCTTTCCCCAAGTGCACAGTGCAGACCAAAAGTTTGGACACACCTTCTCATTTCAAGAGTTTTCTGTATTTTCACGACTATAAAAATTGTAGATTCACACTGAAGGCATCAAAACTATGAATTAACACATGTGGAATTATATACTTAACAAAAAGTGTGAAACAGCTGAAAATATGTCTTATATTCCAGGTTCTTCCACCTTTTGCTTTGATTACTGCTTTGCACACTCTTGGCATTCTCTTGATGAGCTTCAAGAGGTGGTCACCTGAAATGGTTGTCACTTCAGAGGTGTGCCCTGTCAGGTTTAATAAGTGGGATTTCTTGCCTTATAAATGGGGTTGGGACCATCAGTTGTGTTGTTCAGAAGTCAGGTGGATACACAGCTGATAGTCCTACTGAATGGACTGTTAGAATTTCTATTATGGCAAGAAAAAAGCAGCTAAGTAAAGAAAAACGAGCGGCCATCATTACTTTAAGAAACTAAGGTCAGTCAGTCCGAAAAATTGGGGAAACTTTGAAAGTGTCCCCAAGTGCAGTGGCAAAAAACATCAAGCGCTACAAAGAAACTGGCTCACATGAGGAGCGTCCCAGGAAAGGAAGACCAAGGGTCACCTCTGCTGCGGAGGATAAGTTCATCCGAGTCACCAGCCTCAGAAATCGCAGGTTAACAGCAGCTCAGATTAGAGACCTGGTCACTGCCACACAGAGTTCTAGCAGCAGACACATCTCTACAACAACTATTAAGAGGAGACTGTGTGCAGCAGCCTTCATGGTAAAATAGCTGCTAGGAAACCTCTGCTAAGGACAGGCAACAAGCAGAAGAGACTTGTTTGGGCTAAAGAACACAAGGAATGGACATTAGACCAGTGGAAATCAGTTCTTTGGTTTGATAAGACCAAATTTGAGATCTTTGGTTCCAACCACTGTGTCTTTGTGCAACGCAGAAAAGGTGAACGGATGGACTCTACATGCCTGGTTCCCACCGTGAAGCATGGAGGAGGAGGTGTGTGGGGGGGGGGGGGGCTTTGCCAGTGACCCTGTTGGGGATTTATTCAAAATTTAAGGAATACTGAACCAGCATGGTTACCACAGCATCTTGTTGCGGCTGCTATTCCATCTGGTTTGCGTTTAGTTGGACCATCATTTATTTTTCAACAGGACAATGACCCCAAGCACCTCCAGACTGTGTAAGAGCTATCTGACCAAGAAGGAGAGTGATGGGGTGCTACGCCAGATGATCTGGCCTCCACAGTCACCACACCTGAACCCAATCGAGATGGTTTGGGGTGAGCTGGACCGCAGAGTGAAGGCAAAAGGGTCAACAAGTGCTAAGCATCTATGGGAACTCCTTCAAGACTGTTGGAAGACCATTTCAGGTGACTACCTCTTGAAGCTCATCAAGAGAATGCCAAGAGTGTGCCAAGCAGTAATCAAAGCAAAAGGAGGCTACTTTGAAGAACCTAGAATATAAGACAGATTTTCAGTTGTTTTGACACTTTTTTGTTAAGTATATAATTCCACATGTGTTAATTCATAGTTTTGATGCCTTCAGTGTGAATCTACAATTTTTATAGTCATGAAAATACAGAAAACTCTTGGGATGAGAAGGTGTATCCAAACTTTTGGTCTGTACTGTGTATACTTTATGACACAATTTCTGTGTATATTCTGTTTGAAAAATATATAGAGTAACCAGGACATGAATTAGTCTCACATGAATGAGTCTAATCAATGCCCAACACTGCTGCAAAATCTGGGGCAATATAATGTGAAACAATACAGTAGAAGTCAGAGGTTATGCCTTGTATTTGTTCCTTGTATTGCACTTGTATTTTCCAAACTCTAAATTCACCATACCCTTCATCATAAACTGTTGTCCTATATGGGACTGGTTTTGACTAAGGAAGCAAACACTTTTGTACTAAGAGAAAGTTCTCTCTGGACCTTCATTATGCTTGATGTCCCATTTGTCACCACTGGCCACATAGGCAGTACATAACATGATCTCTTGATGGGTCATTTGCGGTTGGCACATCCTGGGGATCTGTGACTGGGGACTATTATGGGGGCATGCTTGGCTAGCACACATGGGGCTCCTGCCATGCACATGTCCACTGTTGAAATCCTATTTTATATCTCAATATTCTTTGAGTTTCTCTAGAACGTGTGTCAAACTCAAGGCGTGTGGGCCAAATTCAGTCCATCACATCATTTTATATGGCTTAGGCACAATAAGCATGGACAGATATGGTCCTGGTGCAGAAAGACCAGCTCTCTACTTTTCACAGAGGACACAGCCAGGACTTGGTTGAGGCAGTGGGGCCAGCACAGAGAGCACCAACGCCGCTTCAGCAGCCACCTCTACACCACCCTGGTCAGTAACTCACAGACAGGGGCACAGCTAGCCACCCTGCAAGGTAGGAAGCTCAGGCTATAGAAGTGGAAGGGTCTGGCTATTATACAACCTTAAAGGACATCTAGACCACATGGTGTACCACAGCACTTTAATGGCAACCATAATGCTAATGTGATACTAGGTGAAAATGAGTTGGTCATCCCTGCTCTAGAAGCTAAATGCTAAGATGTCTCCAACAGCTATAATGGTTCCTAGGCAGAAGATCCCCTAATGTTAGTGGTTTCCTTAGTGTTTCCAAGACCATTTAAAGAGACAGAGCAGTTAAGTACAGTATGTGCCATCCATGAGATCAGAGTTGGAGGACTGAGTTGCAATATGTATTTCAAAGTGTCCACTCGTCATTGGCCCCAAAACTCTGCCCAGGAGAACAATTTAAAAAGCCAAAAATTAATTAGTGCCAAAAGATAAGAATATTAGTTTCGAGTCCATATACGAATAACATTTGAACCACAAGACATTGCTATAGTGTAGCTAAGACATCATATGGGAAGGATGTCTATCATAGTTTTTTCCTTGAGTACCTAAAACCTTGCCATACCTTCTTCTTTCTTCTCTGGCCAGGACAGCAGTGGGTTAGCCAGTCTGGTCAGTAAAATGACAGATACAGTCAGATCCGTAAAAAGCTTAGAGACCATGCAAACTATATAGCACCCCAAGTCCATGACGTTATATGATCCAAGAATTGGCCCGATACAGTGAAGACCTAACCCTAATGCACAGCGTTCATGGAGCTTGTACAGAATCGCGTCCTCTAGTCCCAAATTATGGTCACGTCCAATGATATTTGGTAGGATGGGAATAAAAAATCTCAAATCACTAAGGACATGCTATTTCAACAATGATTATCTGTACGATCAGATACTTTCACTAGAGTTCTAGAAAATATCTATGTAAGCAGGTCCAGACTTGAATTTGCACTGAAAGGACTCAATAGAAAAAATAAAATAAATTTGCCAACAGCATCTTGTTCATGGTTTCCAGAAGTCCACAAAAGACTTCAAGCTGTCATTGATGTTAGAGGGGGCAATACATGGGTTATGTGAACTTTTGATCAGGGTCATTTGGATGAAAAAAAGGCCAAGAAAGCAACAATTCTGCGGGGGTATGTAAACTATTGAGCACAACTGCAAGTATGTTTCTCTGTTCTACAAAGGTTTGTCTAGCTGAACACCATTATATCATAGTTGGCAACTTTCGAAAATGAAAAAGCAGGAGAAATTAGTGGGCTACGCGCGCCGCGGCAAAAATTTGCATGGACACGCCCATCTTGTCGGTATGCCACGCCCCTTCAAAAAGCCACACCCCACTCCACCTAACTGCATAACGGCTTTGGAAGAAAGCCAGGTAGATGCCCTTATAGCCAGGTAGTAGCCCCCCATAACCAGGTAGTGCCCCTTACAGGCCGGTAGATGCCCCCTCTGTAGCCAGGTAGAGCCCCCGTTGTAGCCAGGTAGGTGCCCCCCTTTGTTAGCCCGGTAGGTGCCCCCCTTTGTTAGCCAGGTAGGTGCCCCCCTTTGTTAGCCAAGTAGGTGCCCCCATTGTTAGCCAAGTAGGTGCCCCCATTGTTTGCCAGGTAGGGCCCCCCTTGTTGCCAGGTAGTGCCCCCATTGGTTGCCAGGTAGTGCCCCCATTGTTGCCAGGTAGTGCCCCCATTGGTTGCCAGGTAGTGCCCCCATTGTTTGCCAGGTAGTGCCCCCATCTGTTAGCCAGGTAGTGCCCCCATCTGTTAGCCAGGTAGTGCCCCCTCTGTTAGCCAGGTAGTGCCCCCTCTGTTGCCAGGTAGTGCCCCCCTCTGTTGCCAGGTAGTGCCCCCTCTGTTGCCAGGTAGTGCCCCCATCTGTGCCAGGTAGTTGCCCTCTCTGTTAGCCAGGTAGAGCCCCTAAAGCTAATAAAAATAAAATAATAAAATCCACTTACCTTACCAGGCTCCTGCAGCGCGGCCAGCTCCTGCCCGATCTCTTCAGCGGCGCAGGGGGAAGTGAGAGCAGCCGCGCGTCACCCCCTGCACCGCGCGTCACTCCCTGCAGCTGCGCGTCACTTCCCCCCTGCGCCGCTGACCTGTATGTGCGGCGCACACACCGGTGCCGTACATACAGGGGGAGGAGGGAGGAGGGAGCGATCCCTCCTGCCTCCTCCCCGCACAGTGAGACCGCGGGCGGGTGAGCGGCCGCTGCGGCCGCTTCACCCGCCTGTAGGAGCGGTCCGGCGGCGCAAGAGTAGCGCACCAGTGCTACTCTGTCGCCGCGGTCATTTAAAGGACCCCCGCCTGCAGGCGGCGGGAGGAATGCCAACTCCCCCGGGAGGGCGGGAGGGGACCCCAAATAGCGGGACCCCCCGCCAAAAACGGGAGAGTTGGCATGTATGCATTATATGCCAGACACGGCACATTTGAATGCTCCTAAAAAGGCGCATCAAATATGCTAGCAACAATATGATATGCACCTAGATTTTGTAATGTGCCTGGATAGGAGCATTCATTTTACTATGCAAGGCATACCAGATTTTTTAAAGGTTCGTTCTTTGAGGCGCACTTTACACTGATTTAATGTACCCCCCGCCACACTGAAGCCCCTGGGGCCCTTGTGAAGCCCCCGCCCCGCTACAGAAGCCACTGTGGCCCCTCTGATGCCCTCTGCCCCAGTGCCCTCCACCTCAAAGCCCAGCGGTGTGGGGCCCCTCTAAATACCCCCCCATCCCAGTGCCCAACCCTCCGGACCCCAGCTGTGTGGGGCCCCACTCAAGTTCTTCCCCCCACAGTGTGGGGTTCCATTTAAGTTCCCCCGTCTTCCCTTCTGTGTGTGGCTTAATTCGGGTCCGTTAGAATAGTATTTGCACGACACTTGAAAAATATGCAGTGGTAAGGGGATACTGGGAGGTGTAATTGCACAACCCCTGGAGAGCTTGTGGTGGTTGGGTAAAAGGGTCGTTCACAGGATGGAAAAAATACCGGTGGGTTTCCCCCGGTTTTTTCCCGGTTTGCAGCCGTCCCCACGGCCGTGGGGGGGGGGGGGCTTTTCTGCGATGACAAGAACAGCCCTCCCCCCCCCATTGAGGTGTTCAATTCCGTTGGGAAAGGGTGGAAGAAGAAATGCTCAATTTTTTTTTGAGCGGCTCGCGGGGGGAAAAACCCGTGCGGGGGAAATTGCTGTAGGGTTTTTTTCCCATAAAACCCCACAATTGTGCTCATTTTCGACCCCCAAACCCCAAAAAAAACCGCCAAAAACCCTTCCCGGGGGGCATCCCAAGTGTCAAATGCGCTGTAGCTGCACAGTATGAAGAGTTGGGGCTTCGGGAAGGCTATGTCTAAAAATATTTGATCCACGAAAATCTGCCCGAACTGTGCGCATAAGCAATGAAAAATCCGTGCGTAGTTATACAGCAATTTTTTTTAACCTTATTTTTAAAACCCCGGGAATAAAACTTTGTTGTATTTTCCCGCGGATTTGTTTGGGATTTGCCATCATTTTTCCGTATAAGAATTAGGGGGCCGACGGCAATTTAAAAAACTGACCGCGACTTTCACGAAAAATATCCCCCAAAAACCTGGCCCCTGTCGGGGTCCGCAATAAAAATCCATCAGTTTTTGGGAGGGGTTTTCATATAGCATGGGGATTTGCCTAAGAAAACTTGGGAGTTTAAAGGTATGTTCAAAATTGTAATGTGGCCCCGACAGTACGCCCCGCAGTAATCGTGTTTTTCGGGGGTCACGCTAATACGCACTACTCCTGCAATCATTGCTGTGGCCCGTTTTCGGCGAAAGTAATTGACATGTCACTTATCTGCCCGCACGTAAAATATGATTGTATTGTAGGGGGGGAGGGAGGCGTAATCCATAGTTCTTATAAAAATATGGTTTACCGTACTTTCAGCGACATCCGCCTGTTTTTTGAGCGAAAATAGTGTCGAAATTACCCGTGTGAACATACCCCAAAGGCTTTTTCACACGGCTGATTTTGGACGGATTTTTTTCCCGTATTGCGCCCTTTTAGCGCTCTAATAGGGCCGAAACGTCCCAGACTTTATGGTATCCACATTTCTCATAAGAACGGCGAGCGGGGGAAAAATTTGAGGAATATATTATTTTATATATATGTTATGTATTTTCGTATTCCCACATAAGCTAACATAGAGTGGGTTTTTCATTTTGGTGGTTGAAAAGGGAACACTTTTGTAAATTTGTTTTTAAAGGGGGATGAAGGAAGATTTAAAATTGGAAACACTGTAAAAGAGAAAATGAAATTCCACAATTTTTAAAAAAGAATTCCGGGACCCCGGGTGCAGTTTCCAAGAAATCACATATTTTTTAAATCTTCGTAACGTCAACCAGTATTTGTTGGGGTTGTAAATCGATTCGAGTAAAACCTTCAAGTGGGGGAGGGGTTGGGGAATATATTTATATATAATATAAATTTATAATTATTTATAATATATATATATATATATAATATATTATATATATAATAATATATTGTATATCCCCATAACAAACAAAGGGGCGGGCTTTTGGTCTTGTATGAAATTTGTAACAACCCTGTTTTGAATACTATATGTAGATGGGGTACAACGGGGGATATTCCTTCCAATGAAATACAAACATCATGTCTTTAAAAACACTCTGGGGGGGTTTTGTATAATGAGATATGGTTCCGAAATTTACAAATGTACAAGGCCCTTTGTTTTCAAGGGAAGGTTTGTTTACAAAAAAAAAATGTAAACTAACCCTTTTGTTTTATTTTTTAATTACCCAATCGACATTTCCCATTTAGAATGTGGAAAACTGTATAAAGATTTTTAATATGGGGATAGTTTTGGGATTGGCGTTGGGGGGTTTATCGAGACAGGTATCATAGGGGGGGCGCTATCGAAAAGGTTTTTCGTTGGAGCATCGATTAGAGGGTTTTTCATTAAAGTCTATGGGAGAGCAACAAAACCTTCTTTAAATTAACCCAAAAAGGGGAGAAGCAAAATTAAAAACCCAAAAAAAGAAATGGTACGTGCACCTTTTTTGGGGAAACCCATTAGGTTAAAAAGACAGAAAAAAATCAAAACCCATTCACTATCCCTGTCTTGTACCACCCTGACCCTAAACCTGCATCCCCCAAAAATTAAAAAAGTGCCAGAAGGAGTATGATTTCCCATCATCTTACTTGAATAGCATTGAAAAATCCTGCCCGGGGAAACCAAGACCCCCAACCCCATGACCCCCCGTTTAAAAAAAAATGCCGCAAAAAGGAGTCTTTCAACCCCATTTTAAATTTTATGGGCATTTACATACCGTCCTGGAACACAGCATGAGCCCCAAAACCCGCTGACCCCCAGATTAAAAAGTGCCGGAAAAAAAGGGGTCTTTCAAACCACCCTTTTAGTTGAACTGGACATTGACTATACCTGTCCCGGAAAACCCCGGATGACCCTTAAACCCGTTGCCCCCCAAATTTAAAAAACGCCGGGAAAAGGATCTGTTTGTTGTATTTGTTTTGTTTTCGTATAATTCCCAAATTTTTTTCACCTTTCAATTCACTGTGGTGATATGAAGTGTGTTTTAAGATTTGGATCGCGTCAATGAACAATTTTTTGGGGGGTGAAAAGTAAAAAAAAACCCGTAACGTTTTGTTTTGGTATAATAAAAGGTTTTTTTTTTGCCTTTTAATTCCCGTGGTGAATATGAAATTTCTGTTTAAAATTTAGTAGATGCGCGTCAAAGAAAAATGCTGGGGGCGCAAAAAGTCAAAAAAAAACGTAATGTGATGTTTTCGTAGATAACTTTTTTTTTGGCAACAAACAACCTGTGCTACTACAGATTCTGTTTGTAATTTAATCAAGGGGGTATATCAACAGTCACGGTTTAATGGGTAAATTTGAAACCTATCTAAATTATATGAAATAAAATGGAGTTTTGCACTACAAAAAGACTGCAGTTACTAAAATGTGTGTTCCAATAAAGTTTACTCCCAATATCCAGAAATATTTCAAAAGAAAACGTTAAAAAATAAAGATATTTTTAAATGTTACATAAGTCTTGGTGAACTTTAACCAGTGTTCTTTTTAGATAGATTGTCTGTGTTCGCCCGGGCCCCCCCCCCCCGCTCCCACCGCCGTGAATTTACGGGGTAGACTGCTTTAAAAATTCTCTAGCAAAATAAAATCTTCAAATCTCTAAATTTTAACTAAATTGGAAAGGGCACGCTAATAGTAGAGGTTTCTTTGCAGAAAAGTAATTTTTCTGAGCTGTTTGGCCCGGAGAGCGCAGGTCCTATCCCTTGAACCTGAGAGACATGAGGGGTGAACAGGAAACGCGTTCTATTAAAACGAGGTCATGTGTTTTTCCAGCCCAAACGCAACCTACCAAACCAGTCATGAGTCGCCACCCCCCCGCCCTTTTTCGTAATTGATTTTCTGCCCCAAAAATTTAAAGGGGGCGGAAAAAAAGGGGGATCTTAAAGATGATGCTCGATTTTAACCTAAATTTTGCTGATTGGAAATTTGATCACCCTAAAAAACCTTTCCGATTTAACTTTTTCGATAAAAATCGCTCAACACTAATAGGGGGAAGTAAGTGGATGGGGTTGGATTATGGATGAAGGAGGAACATCTTGGTTTTAAGGTACATTATCCATAACTTTCTGGAAAAGAGCTGTCATTATTGCTGTGTGTTGGGCCTGAAATCTGAAATAAAGGCTTCATCTTGGAAAAGAACTGAGGTGGTCTGTCCTGGAATTTTACCTGGTGGTGGTGAAAAGTGGACACGCTCTATAGCTTTGTTATAAGGGCTATAGAGCGGCATATACTTCATTGTTCCTGAAGACTCGTATGAAGATATATAACAACAAAAATGACATGCACATTATCCTGGCGGGACACGCGCCATGGATAATGGCTGTCTATGGGGCCGGCGAGCAGCCAGCCCCCCCCCCCCCCCCGTCCCCGCTCACACGCCGTAATTGTGGGCAAAATCCGTCCCGCAATTACGGCGTGAATAAGCCGTGTGAACCGGGCCTTATAGTTAAACAGCTCCTTGAAAGCATGAACTGGTCATATCATGCTGGGAGGTGTAGATGCTCAGCTCGTACATTACTTGTGGTGGTCAGTGTACAGCAACCTGTTGTAGAACTATACTACTGCTAAAAGTCCTAGGAATCCAAATATCGTCATTTCATGACGCAACTTGGAGATAATTCCCAGGACAAATCCATATCCTGTTGAGAAATGGATTTCCAATGAATTCCAGGAACAAAGACCATGACTTAATATTGTATAAACTCCACAGGGTGAGACACTATCCATACAATCAGTGTTTCTATCAGGAAGTGTAGGCTGAACGCCATGTCATGAAAGTGACACAATCAGATACAGTCACTTCCCAAATTGATGGTGCAGAGTCCTGATATGTATTGTTTGGGAAAACTGAAAGTTGCATCACAAATTACATGATTGTGGAAAATAACTAGTAGCATAGAACGGAATAAAGATGATGTCATGTATTAGTGGAGCTCTTCTAGGAGATGGCACTAACATTACTATCCTGATATACATAGCATGTTAATGATTCACTCTCATAATGAGCAGGAGCGGCTACTGGAGCGACATAAAATCTAGGATGTGATCTATTTACACCATACAATGGCCTTTCCTGGGACACTATGTAATCCACACTCATCATAAAATGTTACACACTGCGGATCTGCAGCAGATGAGATTAATGGAAGATTGAATCACTTATTATGAACATTTTACTTGTAAAACATCTGTATTAGTGAAGAGCATGCAGCGATTGATTACTGGTCTATAACGTCTCTCTACAATACACTGCAGTACTGCATGCTCTCTACTGCTCTTACATGTATTAGTGAGGTGCATGCAGTGATTGGCAGTCTATAGCACCTCTCTACAGTACAGTGCAGTACTACATGTCCTGTACTGCTCTTACATGTATTAGTGAGGTGCATGCAGTGATTACTGGTCTGTAGCGCCTCTCTACAAAACACTGCAGTACTGCATGCTCTCTACTGCTCTTACATGTATTAGTGAGGTGCATGCAGTGATTGTTGGTCTAGTAGCGCCTCTCTACAGTACAGTGCGTTACTACATGTCCTGTACTGCTCTTACATGTATTAGTGTGGTACATGCAGTGATTGTGGTCTAGTAGCACCTCTCTACAGTACAGTGCGATACTACATGTCCTGTACTGCTCTTATATGTATTAGTGTGGTGCATGCTGTTATTGGTGGTCTATAGCGCCTCTCTACAGTACAATGTTGTACTACATGCCCTGTACATGTATTAGTGCAGTGCATGCAGTGATTGGCGGTCTATAGCGCCTCACTACAGTACAGTGCGATAATATGTGTCCTTTACTGCTCTTATATGTGCCAAGAGGAACGGCTTCGCCTTCTGGTGCATTGTGTATAAAGTCTGTGACGCAAAGAAGCTCTTGTCCTCATCATAGAAAGTGATTTCCAGCTTCCAGCAGCTCTTTCTGATGTTGTATGGAAGGACGCGCTTTATCTAGATTACTCTCTGCTTCATTTTCTTTCACCTTTATTTTGCATTATGTTACTGACAAATTATTATGCGTTTTGGACAGTTTCTAGACACTTCTCTGCCTAATCCGAAAAATGGGGCATGGTCTTCATAAAACAGTGGATTCGTGGAAAGGCAGCATAGCTTAGAGTGCGATTCGGCGCCCCCAAAAAATGCAACAAAATTTTGTCGCAATTAGTGACATAAAGTAAGCCAACTAACAGAAGGCATAAACTTAGATTCGAAAGTATAAAGCTGTGCCAGGTTTATTAACACTATTAAATGTTAAGCCTTGTAAGACTGTCTAGTCTAAGTTTGCACTAAAGGGGAAATGTTTTAAAATTGGCAGAAAATACACCTGTCTAAATGAGTAAGGTCTAGGAGTAAAAGGCACCAAATTCACAAAAGCCTTAAAGGGGTTTTATCATTTCATTAAATGGTCTTCAGAATAAGGGACAGTGAAAACAAGCAACTTTGCAATTGGATGTCATTAGCAAAGCTGTCTTGTATTCACAGTATTCCTTATCTTGTGTTTTTGTTTACACTGATCTCCAGTCCTAGTCGGATCCCTCTGGATCCCTCCTCCTTGCATTTCACTAGCTGAGAGCTCATTTACATTCTGTTCGGCCCCACAGCGAGCATTTCTGTGTCTCTCACTCAGAGTAAGGGACCAGCACATTTTCACTTTATACAGCCAGAAGAAACAGAATTACACTGAAGGGCTTACATCAGGAAATAGCACAATTTGTGTCGATCCCTGCCTGACTCAGAGTTAGGGGCCGTAGCATTGTCTCTCTCCACACCCAGCAGAAACAGACTGCAACAGATTCTACAATGAGAAAACATAAGTTTTGTCCCAGTGCCTAACTCTCCTGCATAGAAGCGAGATCGTTCATAGAGCTGGATTCAACTGTAACACATCTCCAGCTGTGAGAGGAGAAGAGATCATTGCTCAGTCTAGATTGAATGCAGCCTATGGTATGTATACAGCTCTTACAAAATAAGACTGATAGGGAGAGACACAGTGACATGTGGTCTCAGAGGGGGGGGGTGTGGGGGGGGCGGGAGTCTCGGGAGCCAACAGGAACAGTGAAGGGGGGATGAGGTCACCCAGCTGGGAGGGGAAGAAACGCCCCTGCATTTCTAGAGTTGAGAAGCTGAGAGCAGTATGAATCAGCTGAACTAAAGAAGCGATACATCCCCTTTAATACATTCAGTGTCCATGCAGCTGTTTTTAATTAAAAAAATAAAAATAAGCCACCTGGCAACCTGGAGTACGTTTCTGGCTTAATTTGGGCCACTTATTGGCACCATCCTTAGTATATTTGGTGGGCACTGTGGGGATATACCTCTTTTTGTTAAGCTCTACTGATTTTCACCATAAAACAGCTCAATAGTCAGATATTTTGGTGCAGATGCCACTTGCACAAACATTTGAGACTTTAAAGGGGTTGTCTCACTACAAGGATTGCGGCTTTTTATATTAAAGATCTTGCAAAAACAAGTCGCTTTGCAATATGTGTCCATTAACAGTGTCCTACCTATTCCTAGATATCCCCTCTTGTATGAGCTGCATCAGCTCCTCGGGTCGCTATAGCTACAGACCTGTTTGATCTCTCCTGACAGGCTGCCAGCTTTGGTCACTATAGCTACAGACCTGTTGTCCTCAGCAGCTTGTCACCACAGGCCAGTAGTATCAGTAAAGCCAGTAAACGCCCCTGAATTAAAAAATGAAACAGAAAACAGGACAGAGGTAAGGTGAATCGATGTAGTCAGACAAGCCCTTTAAACTTCATACATTTCCCTCTAAGGCCATGTTCACACTGCTTATTTGGACGAGGTTTTCGGAGCGTTTCCTCGCCCAAAAGCTCATCCAAAATGCTTCCAAAACACCCCTAGTTCATTTAATTGATTCCTATGTAAAACCTCGTTGTAGTTCACACATGACAGGGTTTTTACACACTTCTTTGGAAGCGCTGAAAAAGAAGTGTCATGTCAATTCTTGAAGCGTGTTTTAGGCACGGTTTTTGTCCTGGCTATTAATTTGTATGGGTGAAGACCTCATCCAAAACCTCATCTAAAACCTCGCAGAGAAATGCCTCTAATGGCATGTTCACATGGCTTATTTGGATCAGGTTTTCAACGAGGTTTTCACCCATACAAATTAATAGCCAGGACAAAAACTGCACCCAAAACCGCGCCCCAAACGCACCAAAAACCGCGCCAAAAACACGCTTCAAGAATTGACATGACACTTCTTTCCAAAGAAGTGTGTAAAACCCTCGTCGTGTGTGAACTACAACGAGGTTTTACATAGGAATCAATTAAATGAACTGGGGGCGTTTTGGAAGCGTTTTGGACGAGGTTTTGGGCGAGGAAACGCTCCGAAAACCTTGTCCAAAACCACGTCAAAATAAGCCGTGTGAACAAGGCCTAAGGCCATGTTCACAAGGCTTTAAAACTGGACGTATTCAGTCCGTAATTACGCGCCGGAGTGCGCAAATTACGGGCTGAAAACGTTCCAGTCACTACGGTAATCCACAGTTCTCATAGAGAACTATGAATTACGTCTCCTCTCCCTGCTCGGTGAATCCGCCGGGCGGGGAGATAAGTGACATGTGAATTACTAGCGGCGTATACGCGCCGTTGGTAATGAAAGTCTATGGGCCGGCGAGGTGCCGGCCCCCGCAACCGCTCCCGCCCTGTCCCCGGCCTCACGACGTAATTGCGGGGCGTAATTATGCACTGCAAATACACCGTGTGAACCTAGCCTAAGTGTTATACAGTATTGATAGTCTGCCCGATAAGGCCTCATTTCTGAAAGCTGTCTAAGGCCTCGTTCACACGGCTTATTTCGGACGGATTTGCCGACGGATTGACAATCGTCAATCCGTCGGCAAATCCGTCCGAAATAAGTCACAGCCTATTTTCTATTGATTTCAATAAAAAAATACGGCTCGTCGTTCACACGACGCAAAATTCCGTTCCGGATTGCCGCCGCGGATTGACGACGGCAATCCGGACGGAAAAACAATTGACATGTCAATTATTTACGGACGGATTCACCACCTACAATGATTGTAGATGGTGAATCCGTCGGGAAATCAGTTACAAATACGTGCCACACTTAGTGGCACTTATGTGCAACTGATTTTCAACTGATTTCAGAACGTATTTACATCGGAAATCCGTTGTAAATACGTTCTGAAATAAGCCGTGTGAACGAGGCCTAACAGTAAGATGGTCTTTGTTGCCATAGTAACCAACCAGAACTCTTAGCAACCAATCAGAGCTCAGCTTTCATTTTTCCAGAGCAGTGTCATAAATGAAAGCTGAGCTCTGATTGGTTGCTATAAGCGCTTATTGGTTGCTATGGCCAACAAAGACAGTCTTACTGCTAGACAGCTTTCATCAATGAGGCCCAATATTTTCAGCATTTTTATGAGTAAATCACCAGTTAATGTTCTCCTAGACATTTCAGAAACTATTGATTGAACATGACTATTCAGAATATTATTATCAAAAATAATCAAAATGTTCCGATGAAGCAGCAAGCGCCACATTGTTCTAGAGCTTAGATACCACTACTCATAATTTTGGGGCTCATGTAGGGACGGTATCCAGTAAATGGGGAATTATAGGCACATAGTGAAATGCATTGATCCCGGCCACTGTAACCTTCAGGTTCATTATCACATTCACATGTAGCAACAGCTCGAGGCAAGCAGATAAAATAATCAATATGGAGTCCAATGCGACATACCGAGAATACAGGAAATGAGGAAACCGCTCAGGGCATGTTACTGCAGTGAGCGTTCCAGATGGTTACAGCTATAGATGTAGCAGAGCCAGCTTTGTGATTTTGACATAGTATTATTTCTGCAATATGATAAATCACTGATTGCATCAGAAGAAGATGCAACAAAAGACATAGCTCTGTTACATTTATATGTATTGTTACATTGGTAACTGGGACCCACCAGTGGAGTTGATTTTTGGGACTCACCAGTGCAGTTGGTTCTCGGGGCCCACCAGTGCAGATGGTTCTCGGGGCCCACCAGTGCAGATGGTTCTCGGGGCCCACCCGTGCAGATGTTTCTAGGGGCCCACCAGTGGAGTTGATTCTTGGGGCCCACCAGTGAAGTTGATTCTTGGGGCCCACCAGTGAAGTTAGTTCTTGGGGCACACCAGTGAAGTTGATTCTTAGGACCGATCATTGGCATTAGTTTTTAGGACCCATCAGTGGAGTTGATTCTTGGAGCGCACCAGTGGAGTTGTCTCTCGGGGCCCACCAGCGGAGATGATTCTTGGGACCCACCAGTGAAGTTGGTTCTTAGGGCCCATCATTGGCATTAGTTTTTGGGGCCCACCAGTAAATTTGATTCTTGGGCCCATCAGTGAATTAGATTCTTATGACCCACCAGTGGAGTTAATTATTAGTACCTACTTTACAGTTTTTGTCCATAATTGCACATAACTCTTGTTTTGCCTCTCTTTCTCTGCCTCTCTCCCTAAAAAACATCCCCAAGCCTGCCATGTGGAGGGGCCCACAGAGGGTTTCCCCTGTTCACCTGTGGGCCAATCCTAGCCTGTCTTTCAATATCAATGCTACATATATAAAAATTACAATGTATTTACAAAGTTACTGGACTTTTCATATAGATGTCAATTGCAAATATTTGGAATAAATTATTTAAAGTGGGGCAATTAGGCATGGATCAGTGATATTAGCTCCCTGGATTCTGTCAAATGAAAATCTAACTCTATACTCATCAAGGACTAAGCAGTTGCATCTGGTAAAAGGTACAAAAGCTATGCTGAAAAGAAAATGTAAAATATGATCCATCAACAGCAGGTACCTTGCAGGTTGACAGTTTCCAAGTGGCAACAATTTTTTTTTTACGTTTGATGTAGCAAACTGTAAGGCCCCGTTCACACGGCGGTTTTGGCCGCGGCCGTGGCCAAACCCGCAGCGTGTGAATATTAACGTGGTTTCCCATAGGAAACCATGTTAATAAACTAGGCGCGATTTGGCAGCGGTTTTGGCCGCAGGAACCGTGTTGGAACCCGCGGCCATAACCGCGGCCAAATCCGCCGTGTGAACATGCCCTAAGGCCCCGTTAACACAGCGGTTTTGGCCGCGGCTCTCGCCGTGGTTCCCGCGGCCAAAACCTCGTCGAACCTCGCCGCAAACTCGCGTCTCCCGACGCGGGTTTGCGGCGCGGGCGCTGGCCGTGGTCTCGGCGCGGGTGGGGCGGGGTTTGGGGCATGGCTTGCCGCGCAGATCACTCCCTGTCAAGAATTGACAGGAGAGTTCTCCACACGCGCGGGTTTGGCCGCGGCCCTGAAGCCGCGGCGTGTGAATATTAACGCGGTTTCCCATAGGAAACCATGTTAATAAACTAGGCGCTATTTGGCCGCGGTTTTGGCCGCAGAAACTGCGTCGGAACCCGCAGCCAAATCAGTCGTGTGAACAGGGCCTAAACTACCAGGTAGATGTATTATAATCATGCTACTGACTAGGCTTAGATGCATTTTTAAAAAAATCATAATATAACAGGTTATGGAGACTAGATTCTGGAGATGGGTCATCGTTCCTGGGATAATTTTGGCTGACATATTTGGAGTCGGGAAGGAATTTTTCCTCTTGTATGTATCAATTAGCATACGCCTTATAGTTTTTTTTTCCTTCCTCTGGATCAACACTGCAGGATTATATTTTGTGCTCCATGGATTTGGGTCTTTTTCCAACCTATCTACTATGTTCCTATGACTATACATCCATTTAGCAATATACCCCTTGGGTTATCATGGAACTGACATGAAGTAACCATGTAATAAGTTCTAAACTAGTTGGCACACCCAGAAAATTTAGCAATGTTCAGCCAGGACGTGTTTGGCTGTGCTCCTTATTACACATGACATGCATGGGAATTGCCTCTCAGTTATGTGTTAAAATAATTTGTCCAGAGTTCCTGGTAAGAGTTGCCAAAGACGCCAAATACATCATGGAATGAATGGGGTGGAATCCTTTCTCCTGGGGATGTACCATTAATCTTTATGGAGATGGTAGGAGTCAGTACAATAATTTCTTACAATTGAGGGTGGAAGCCATAGGGCTCCATTTGCAATACAATGCTACATTTGTTTTAGCAGTAATGCTCTAAGGAGTCCAGGTGGATGAAGGTTCGGCTGGCATCAATCTTCCCAGAGAGGTTTATTTAGCTCAGCCAAGCACGGAGGTTATTCCCAGAGGGGTAAGGAGATAACCAGCTGGCAGACATACCAGATACCACTTATCTCCTAGCCAAAGCCAAACCATCTAACCTTGAAATAGACATTGTGACAGTCAGGCTGCCCTAATATACATTATACTGCCTGCCTGATGTTAATGGAATTTATAAAAGTGTACAACTTTCTCAATCAAAGAAGACACATTCAGAGGAGTGTCCACACCACAAACTTTCTTGACTTTATCAGCTTCCAGGACTTCAAGAATTGTTCCCACCATAGATCTTTATGTTATATTGCTAGAATATGCCATCAAAGTGTGATAGGTGCGGGTCCCACCTCTGGGACCAACACCTATCCAGGGAATGTGGGCCCTGAAAGTTGCTACTTGAGAACAAAGAGTAGGTCATGCTTGCGCACGACTCTCCATTCTACTCTATGGGAGTTCCCAATACTTGTGAGCAGTGTGTTCAGTTCTACTCCTCCCATGGAACAGAATAGAGAGTCATGCGCAAGCGCAACTGCCTCTCCGTTCTAGGCCAATATTTTCAAGGGCCCGTTCCTCAGAAAGGAGCTGGTCTGAAAGGTGGGATCAGCACCTATCACACTTTGATGGCATATTTTATTGATATGCAATCAAAGTGCCTATTGGGAAGACCCCTTTAAGTCCTGGAAGTTGCTAAAGTCAAGAATTTTAAGGGCCCTATTTGCGGAGAAAAGCCCTCCCCCTTCTCATTGACTTGTTCATATTCCGCCCAAAAAACGGGTGGAAGAATGAACACGTTCAATGTTTATCGGTCCGCCGGTGGTTTAAAAAACTGTCCAGTGGAAAACCCGTGCAGTGGGGAGCGCTGCACGGATTTTCCATAGAGGTCCATGTAAAAGTTTGTCACCCGGTTTACAGACTGTTTTAAAAACCGAAAACCGTCTGTAAAACCGACTGAAAACCCGTGCAGTGGGGATATGCCCTAACAGTCGAATAACTCAGCGTGTCACAATGCTGACAACAAGCCGTGGTAGGTTGAATGCATACAGTAATATTGTGTCACAAAGCCAGTATGGCGGCACATTAAGGTACCCTGAGATAAACTAAAAATAATTCTCCTTGGGGAGACCTCAACTATGGTGCATGCCACGATTGTTTATTTTCAGGTTGCTTTCTTTTCCAGTGCCCTCCATACCTTTTCCAAATCTACACAGACTCCCCATGCTGTTACCTGCAATTTTATGGCTGTCAGTATGCAATTTCGTTCGGTGACTGTACCTGTGTGTAGCACAGAGCACCCAAATACTGATCTTCTGAAAAAATGGCATTATACATAACTACACTAAACCCCAAAAATGTAATGCCATAAAAAAATGCCAGAAGTGTATATCCCCCACTAACCTCTAAACATCTTCTATCGAGGGCTCGGCACAGGTGGGGACATGCAGTCACACAAAAAGGAAATAGTAGAGAAGGAAGACTATGGGATCAGCTATTCCCAAAAGTCCAAAACCAATGAGCCTAAGGTCTTCCAGTGTCCTGGGATAATTACCCAATTTCCCCCAATGCTTGCTCTGGCTATTCCAGTCATTTGCATTTAAATGCACTCATGAATCCCTGATCCCTACAAATAACATAACACAAATAAGCAGCCCTTTCGTGATATCCATCGGGACAGATCATGCATTTGTACCCAATGCAGAATTTGCTATAATCGGGCAAGCGCAATCCTATAGAAGTTTGTGGCCCCATCATGGTATCATTTGGGATACATTTTTACAATATCCTAACAGATACCACAAATGAGCTGCCAAAACGAGACGGAAATGAGGGCTAATAAGGGTATCCAGGATTGTCTAAATAAAGTTTATTGAAGAGAATACAGGACATGCTCACACCATGTTTATTGTATTTGCAATTTGAAGTTCATGATCATATGTGGCAATGCTATGTGCATGAACCAGGTATCAATGAATGGGGTCTGTATGTTTCTGTAGTATGCTCTATACACTGCCACTTGGTGCTCTTTGCTCTTTTGCAGGTCTAGGGGACAATATCTTCATAATACGGCACGGGATGATGGAAGCAGAGATAGTCCAGGTCCATACATTTCTATAGGAACCATATGAGGAACTGTATGATACATCATCTGCATAAAGCTCAAGCCATGGTCCCCAAGATTAAACTGGTAGCATTCAATTGTTTCTCACAGTAGAGCTGCCTTTTTCAGATGTAGAAGATCCGACCTTAATACATAGCAACATCTAATCCAACCTACAACCCTACAGTTTTGATCCAGAGGAAGGCAAAATCCCGATAAGGGGGAAGCCAATTGTCACATACAAGAGGAAAAATTCCTTCCTGACTCCAAATGTGGCTGGATAATCTCTGGATCATCATCCCATCTCTGAATTCTAGTCCCCATAACCTGTAATATTATATTTATCAGGAAAGACATCTATTCCCTTCTTGAACCTGTTTAATGAATCCACCATCACAACCTCTTGTGGAAGAAAGTTCTGTAGTGTCACCGCTCTTACAGTAAAGACTTCCTGTATGTGATGATAGGGAGACCTTCTTTGCTCTAGACATAGATACATGTCAAACTCAAGGTCCGCGAGCTGAATCTAGCCCTTCACCTTATTTTACTAACTTTCTACTTTCCCTACAGTAAACAACTAGTGCTTTGCAGAGGTAGTGACACCAGCACAGGGAGCGGGCGCCATCTTGTATTCAGAACCTCCACACCATTCTGTTTAGCAACTCACAAGGGGAGGCAAAGCTCTATCCAAGCACCATAGCTACCTATTACCGGCTCTTTAAGAGCAACCAAAAAAATTATGGGACCCTCGGTAAAAATTAGTTTGACACCTCTGCTCTACACCACATAGTTACATAGTTTGTAAGGCTGAAAAAAGACAGACGTCCATCCAGTTCAGCCTATTGTGTTAAAGTGTTGATCCAGAGGAAGGCAAAAACCCCCAATGAGGTAGAAGCCAATTGTCCTCATTTTAGGGAAAAAATTCCTCCCCGACTCCAATCTGGCAATCAGAATAAATCCCTGGATCAACAATCCTACTCCAGAATCCTGGTCACTATAACCTGTTATATTATTACATCTAGAAATACATCCAGACCCTTCTCCAGAATCCTGGTCACTATAACTTGTTCTATTATTACATCTAGAAATGTATCCAGACCCTTCTCCAGAATCCCGGTCACTATAACTTGTTCTATTATTACATCTAGAAATGTATCCAGACCCTTCTCCAGAATCCTGGTCACTATAACTTGTTATATTATTACATCTAGAAATGTATCCAGACCCTTCTCCAGAACCCTGGTCACTATAACTTGTTATATTATTACATCTAGAAATGTATCCAGACCCTTCTCCAGAATCCTGGTCACTATAACTTGTTATATTATTACATCTAGAAATGTATCCAGACCCTTCTCCAGAATCCCGGCAACTATAACTTTTTATATTATCAAGAAATTCATCAAAAACCTTTTTGAACTCTGTTATAGAATTCACCATGACAAGTTCCTCTGGCACAGAGTTCCACAGTCTCACTGCTATAACAGTAAAGAATCCCTTTCTATGTTTATGTAGAAACTTTCTTTCCTCAAATAAATCTTTAGCGAGATCTCTATATTGGCCCTTAATATATTTAAACATATTTATTATGTCAAACTGAAGTCCATGGGCTGAATTTAGCCCGTTATGTCATTTTGTGTGACCCATGAGAGTTTAGATACAGCAAGTTGGGATGGACACCTGGATGCAGGTCTCTCCACTTTCCCCAGAAAATATAGTTATCGTGTGGCAGAGGTGGTGGTGCCAGCACAGGGAGCGAGCGCCATCCTGGATTGAGAGAGCCAGCGTGCACCACCACACTTCTCTTTTCAGCAACTCATAGGCAGTGCCACAGATCTGGCAGCCTTACCCAGGAACCCAAGCCACCCTCCAAGCCCCTCTCACTGCCCTTTGAGGGCAACCATAATGCTGTGGTGGCCATTGTTGAAATAGAGTTTGAAATAGATACAGGCCTAGATCATAAAGATCATATTAGAGATGTATGTACTGTCCACTCACATATTTGTACATGGTAAATTAATCTATCCCTAGTTGTCTTTTTTCTAAACAGCATAGTCCCATGTATGGTAGCCTGTTTCGACAGGATCCACTATGTCTCAGAGTCAGTAGCGTAGCTACAGGGGTCGCAGCGGTCGCACTTGCAACCGGGCCCCTAAGCTAAGGGGGCCCCGCGGGCCCCCCGCTCGCCACACGCTGCATCGCTGGCTCACATAGAGCCCGCTACGCAGCGATTGCCGCCTGCGCGGTGCAGGCTGCGATGAAGCTAAGCGGCCGGCATACAACGATACCGGCCGCTTAGTACAGTGAAGGCCACGGCGCGATGAGATCATCTCATCGCGCGACTGCCTCCTCGGCCGCACAGTCGTCATAGGCTGTGCGGCCGGGGAGCGTCCCGGTGCTGGCGGTGTCACGCAGGGACGCTCCTCGCCGCACAGCCTATGACGACATGTGCGGCCGAGGAGGCAGCCGCGCGATGAGATGATCTCATCGCGCCGTGGCCTTCACTGTACTAAGGCGGCCGTGAATCACCCGCCGCCTGCACCGCGCAGGCAAGACAATATTGCTGCATAGCGCCGCGACGGAGTAAGGTAAGTATTAGTGTTATTAATTTCTGCTTCCTGCCTGTACCTCACTATATACCTGCCTGTACCACACTATATACCTGCCTGCCTGTACCACACTATATACCTGCCTGCCTGTACCACACTATAATCTGCCTCTGTACCACACTAGATATCTGCCTGCTGTACCAACTATATTCTGCCTGCCTGTACCACACCATATACCTGCCTGCCTGTACCACACTATACCTGCCTGTATCGCAATATATACCTGCCTGCCTGTACTAACTATATACCTGCCTGCCTGTACCACACTATATACCTGCCTGCCTGAACCTAACTATATACCTGCCTGCCAGTACACACATATACCTGCCTGTACCTCACATATATACCTGCCTGCCTGTACCACACTATATACCTGCCTGCCTGTACCTCACTATATACCTGCCTGTACCTCACTATATACCTGCCTGTACCTCACTATATACCTGCCTGCCTGTACCACACTATATACCTGCCTGCCTGTACCACACTATATACCTGCCTGCCTGTACCTCACTATATACCTGCCTGTACCTCACTATATACCTGCCTGCCTGTACCACACTATCCCTGACTGCCTGACACACACTATATACCTGCCTGTACCTCACTATATACCTGCCTGCCTGTACCACACTATATACCTGCCTGCCTGTACCACACTATATACCTGCCTGTAACTCACTATATACCTGCCTGCCTGTACCACACTATATACCTGCCTGCCTGTACCTCACTATATACCTGCCTGTACCTCACTATATACCTGCCTGTACCTCACTATATACCTGCCTGCCTGTACCACACTATACCTGCCTGTACCTCACTATATACCTGCCTGCCTGTACCTCACTATATACCTGCCTGTACCTCACTATATACCTGCCTGCCTGTACCTCACTATATACCTGCCTGCACCACACTATACCTGCCTGCCTGTACCACACTATACCTGCCTGCCTGTACCTCACTATATACCTGCCTGCCTGTACCTCACTATATACCTGCCTGCCTGTACCACACTATATACCTGCCTGCCTGTACCACACTATATACCTGCCTGCCTGTACCTCACTATATACCTGCCTGTACCTCACTATATACCTGCCTGCCTGTACCTCACTATATACCTGCCTGCCTGTACCTCACTATATATACCTGACTGCCTGTACCTCACTATATACCTGCCTGCCTGTACCTCACTATATACCTGCCTGCCTGTACCCACACTATATACCTGCCTGCCTGTACCTCACTATATACCTGCCTGCCTGTACCACACTATATATACCTGCCTGCCTGTACCACACTATACCTGCCTGTACCTCACTATATACCTGCCTGCCTGTACCTCACTATATACCTGCCTGCCTGTACCTCACTATATACCTGCCTGCCTGTACCACACTATATACCTGCCTGCCTGTACCTCACTATATACCTGCCTGCCTGTACCTCACTATATACCTGCCTGCCTGTACCTCACTATATACCTGCCTGCCTGTACCTCACTATATTCCTGCCTGTACCTCACTATATACCTGCCTGCCTGTACCTCACTATATACCTGCCTGCCTGTACCTCACTATATACCTACCTGCCTGCCTGTACCACACTATATACCTGCCTGCACCTCACTATATACCTGCCTGTACCTCACTATATACCTGCCTGTGTCTGCCTGTACCTATCTATATACCTGCTTGTACCTATATATTTACCTGCCTGTACCTATCTATATCATAGTTGCCAACTTTTGAAAATGAAAAAGCAGGAGATTTTAGATGGCGGCGCGCGTAGCGGCAAAAATTTGCATGGACACGCCCATCTTTCCGGTATGACACGCCCCCTTCAAAAAGCCACACCCACTCCACCTAACTGCATAACGGCTTTGGAATGAAAAGCCAGGTAGATGCCCTTATAGCCAGGTAGTAGATAACCCCTCCATAAGCAGGTAGTGCCCCTTACATGGCAGGTAGCTATGCCCACACCCTTGTAGCCAAGTAGATGCCCCTCTGTAGCCAGGTAGGTGCCCCCTTTGTTACCAGGTAGGTGCCCCATTGTTGCCAGGTAGTGCCCCCATGTTTGCCAGCTAGTGCCCCCTCTGTTGCCAGCTAGTGCCCCCTTTGTTGCCAGGTAGGTGCTCCATCTGTTGCCAGGTAGGTGCTCCATCTGTTGCCAGGTAGGTGCCCCCTCTGTTGCCAGGTAGGTGCCCCCTCTGTTGCCAGCTGGTGCCCCCATTGTTGCCAGGTAGATGCCCCCTCTGTTGCCAGGTAGATGTCCCCTCTGTTGCCAGGTAGTGCCCCCATTGTTGCCAGGTAGTTGCCCCCTCTGTTGCCAGGTAGTGCCCCCATTGTTGCCAGGTAGTGCCCCCATTGTTGCCAGGTAGATGTCCCCTCTGTTGCCAGGTAGAGGCCCCCTCTGTTGCCAGGTCGATGTCCCCATTGTTGCCAGGTAGTGCCCCCTCTGTTGCCAGGAGAGCCCCCACTGTTGCCAGGTAGATGTCCCCTCTGTTGCCAGGAAGAGCCCCCCATTGTTGCCAGATAGATGTCCCCTCTGTTGCCAGGTAGTACCCCCATTGTTGCCAGGTAGTACCCCCATTGTTGCCAGGCAGAGCCCCCCCCTATAGCTAATAAAAATAAAATAATAAAATCCACTTACCTCACAAGGCTCCTGCAGCACGGCCGCTCCGGACGATCTCCTCAGCGGCGCAGGGGGAAGTGAGAGCAGCCGCGCGTCACTCCCCTGCAGCTGCGCGTCACTTCCCCCTGCGCCGCTGACCTGTATGTGCGGCGCACACACCGGCGCCGTACATACAGGGGAGAAGGGAGGAGGGAGCGATCCCTCCTGCCTCCTCCCTGCACAGCGAGACTCCGGGCGGGTGAAGCGGGCGCAGCGGCCACTTCAACCGCCTGTAGGGAGCGCCCGGCGGCGCCTGTGTAGCGCACTTGCGATACTCGGGCGCCGCGGCGGGAGCGGGACCCCCCCGCCAAAAACGGGAGAGTTGGCATGTATGATCTATATATATACCTACCTGCCTGTGGGGAGCTGTACCTATCTATATACCTGCCTATGGGGACCTATAGTGGTAGGGGGCCCCGAGCTGAGGTTTTGCACCCGGGCCCCTGAGTCTCTAGTTACGCCCCTGCTCAGAGTGTTATCCATGAGATAATCTATGCCATTCCTGTCAGTCTGTCAATGCTGCAAATGAGGAAAACGTAAAAGTTCACTGAAAGTCATTTTATAGCCATATTTCCTCTGTTAAGGACAATGGAGGTGAAAGAGCGATCACTATTAAAATGCAGTCTGATAACATTCATTGACAAGTTCAGCCATGGGCAAGCGCATAGTGTATAGGTCACCTCCTCGGGTTCAGTGGAAAAATATGTACTATAACCTGTCAATCAATAAACTGCTATCTATATATCGGGTCAAATTCATGATGAAATAGCTCCAAGTCAACATAATACAGTGATTTAGGCAACTGCGTGGAAGCAGATCATGGTTAGGGGGATCCAAAATCTGAAAACGTAACAACTGTATCCAGCCCGGCCGCACATTTCCCCTTCACATCTAGCATACGGCTTGGTACACACCACGTTTCTTGCTTCCGTTTAACGTACACGACAGGCTGCACACAGTAAACACATGCCTATGATGGATGCCAAGAGGTGACATATGTGACCCATAGGCTCCCACTGTAAGGAACATATAACTTTTTTTTTTACTGAATGCCATTGGATAGCATAAGCTCTTGCATTATTCCAAACTGTTTATTTGTGGTATACAGACCTATGCCAGCCAAACAGAGGCCAAAATGCCCTCCACACCTGAATTTAGATGGAACGCGCCCATGTTTCCATACCCCTTATGCAATGATGGCCATGCCCTTTTTCTACCAACATGCAGTAGCATATCAGGGTAGAAATGTCATAGACTGGAGCAATTACTGATGTTCTATGGGAAACATCTTTATATAGTCCTTGAAATAATTTGTTCCAGCCCGTCTCTCAATGTCCCTAAAGCAACAAACAAGTCCCAAGTGGTTTGGAGACCTGCACATTCGCAGATCTCATCAAGCTGTCATTTCTGCTGTACAACTGCGTATGCGCAGTAGAAATGCCATGAATTAGAGCAGCAACCGATGCGCTTGATGTCTTTGTGTCAACAAGTGCCAGGAGCTTCAGAGACTAGCGCATGCGCAGTAGCACATTGGTAATAACAGCTTGACAAGATCTGCTACTTAGCATGCGCAGGTCTCCAGGGCTCCTGGCACTTGATTTCAGACGGGACCACCAGCGCAGGCACAGTAGGACCAACAGCTTGATGAGATCTTCGCATGCACAGGTCTCCAAGGCTCCTGGCACTTGTTTTCTGACTGGAAGACCAGCGCATGCACAGTAGGAACAACAGCTTGATGAGATCTGCGCATGCGCAGGTCTCCAAGGCTCCTGGCACTTGTTTGCTGACTAGAAGACCAACGCATGCACAGTAGCACAGCAGGAACAACAGCTTGATGAGATCTGCGCATGCGCAGGTCTCCAAGGCTCCTGGCACTTGTTTGCTGACTAGAAGACCAACGCATGCACAGTAGCACAGCAGGAATAACAGCTTGATGAAATCTGTGCATGCGCAGGTCTCCAAAGTTTCTAGTACTTGTTTGCTGACTGGAAGATCAGCGCATGCACAGTAGGAACAACAGCTTGATGAGATCTGCGCATGCGCAGGTCTCCAAGGCTCCTGGCACTTGTTTACTGACTAGAAGACCAACGCATGCACAGTAGCACAGCAGGAATAACAGCTTGATGAAATCTGCGCATGCGCAGGTCTCCAAAGTTTCTAGCACTTGTTTGCTGACTGGAAGATCAGCGCATGCACAGTAGGAACAACAGCTTGATGAGATCTGCGCATGCGCAGGTATCCAAGACTCCTGGCACTTGTTTTCTGACTAGAAGACCAACGCATGCACAGTAGCACAGCAGGAATAACAGCTTGATGAAATCTGCGCATGCGCAGGTCTCCAAAGTTTCTAGCACTTGTTTGCTGACTGGAAGATCAGCGCATGCACAGTAGGAACAACAGCTTGATGAGATCTGTGCATGCGCAGGTCTCCAAGGCTCCTGGCACTTGTTTGCTGACTAGAAGACCAACGCATGCACAGTAGCACAGCAGGAATAACAGCTTGATGAAATCTGCGCATGCGCAGGTCTCCAAAGCTTCTAGCACTTGTTTGCTGACTGGAAGATCAGCGCATGCACAGTAGGAACAACAGCTTGATGAGATCTGCGCATGCGCAGGTCTCCAAGGCTCCTGGCACTTGTCTGCTTCTGCATGGACATCCAGGGAAGGGCTGGAAGAAATTATTTCAAGGGCTGTATAAAGATGCTTCTCATACCTGTTATAGATGTTTTAACATAAATTCATAACATAAAAGATAATACATTTATAAAATCTGATCTATACTCTACATCATTAGGATACAGAACCTATCATCCTCCTGTCCAGTCTTATACTGGAATATAATATTCAAACGGGGGAGATTTTTGGGGATCGTCTTTCATCTGAACGGGGTTTGTAGAAATCCCTACACCTGCTGCAGAATGAACCAAGTCTCTGCATAAAGGTGCTGCATTTCAACACTTCATAATGGCCTAAGGTGCCTTTATTTTGCTCTCATTGCCATACACTGTGAATTGGCAGCGCTTTCATTATTATAAACCTTTACTAATAGAAGAACCTATGAGCCAATATTTAGAGGCAAACAATGTGCAGTATGTGATCAGAGGAGCACAATGACCTCGGATGGGATCATACTGTGTATTCGGAGGTGGCAACCCTCGCCAGAAGGAAACCGCACATTCTATCAATGCACAACGGTGCAGGCAATTCACACAGTATTCGATGTAGCAGAGTTGGGTCGGTCATGAACATTTTTATGCACAGTGCTCATAATGCATTAGGTTTAGCAGCAGTCTTCTATAAATGTGTGCAAAATGACCAACTCAGCTCTGCATATCTTTAGGGTTTTATTCCCTCTCAGCTCACCTGGGTAATACGCAGACATTGAGGGTAGGGTGACCGCCATATATGAGGGGCTGTAGAATTTTCGGTCCCACTCTGAATAGTCATTGGCACGTTTCACAATAGTAGTCGTCTCCTCTTTGGGGGAAGTTAAAATTTTTCTTTTTCTCAGGGGTAAACAGGTTTGGTCCTTATATAGTCCAGGTTCCACACAAGAGCCATTCTTGCACCCGCTTGGTGGCTTTGTATTCTCCAGTTTCACCTCCTTCAGCGGCTCCAGCCCCCTTAATGGTCCTATTGACCAAAAACCTGGTGGACTCTTTGGGACGACGTCGAACATGTCTGCGTTCCTCCTGATGCTGAGGTCCAGAGGTGATGTTGAGGTGTCCATGCCTCCTGTGGAGTAGCAGGGATGGTTGTCCATGGGAGGTCACTCCATAAAGAGTTGCCACTTATCTCTAGGTGTGATACAATGTAAGACTTTCTTCTCTTTCAGGGATACAAGTCTTCTCCTCCCCTGTTCTCCACCTTCTCTTCTCCCTCCCCTTTTAATATTAATTTGGGTCAATTTCCACCTTCCATTGTATCCAGCCAGCTTGCTGGTTACATGCACTGTCCTGTCCCTGGACTGTCCAGCTGCACCTTTTTGGGTGGTCCATCTATACCTCTCCCCATCCTTCCCCAATGCACTGTCAGCATCAGGGATACCCTAACCCTCCTAACCTCTCCTTCATCCAGTGGGGTCGCTCTGCTGCAGATGTCCTCTAACTGCACTGACCAAAGACACCCTGTTTGTTTTGGTTGATCCCCTTTAAGTGGCTGCCCCCTTGTTCCCCTCCTCTTCCCCAGTCTTCCCCTTCACCTCCCCCTCCCCCGGTGTCCTCTCTTGCAATCTTCAGACTGTCAGTCTCTGTAGGAAGCAGCAGAGGGACTTCCCCGCACTCATGTCACACACCCAGGTGCTTTCTCACCCTGTTCCCTGAAGGGCTCCTCCCCTCAATGAAGAGGAAACCAGGAAGGAGGTGGAAGGGGGGATCCTTAAATAAAGTAACAAAAAACTTCTAGCACTTACCTCAGATTCCCTGCATTGTGGCTCCTTACAGAGCCCCCTGCAGCTCATCACCCCCTACTAACCCTTCTTCTGCAGAACATCTGCACCCTGCTCTCCTCCCCCTTCATGCATAAACTCATCACAGACATTTCTCCATTCAGTGGCTCATACTTCCCCATACCTCTGACTGCGGCTTCACAAGAACTTTTCATGGAATTACAGCAATTATCTATTACAGTCAGGCAGAAGTCTCGCATAAAGGTTCAAGCACACATAGCAAATTCAGCTCTGCTACACCTGCATATAATACATTGCATAAAGGTTCACACACACATAGCAAGTTCAGCTCTGCTACACCTGCATATAATACATTGCATAAAGGTTCAAGCACACATAGTAAATTCAGCTCTGCTATACCTGCATATAATGCATTACATAAAGGTTCAAGCACACATAGCAAATTCAGCTCTGCTATACCTGCATATAATGCATTGCATAAAGGTTCACACACACAGAGCAATTTCAGCTCTTCTACACCCTCATATAATACATTGCATAAAGGTTCACACACATAGCAAATTCAGCTCTGCTACATTTGCATATAACACATTGCATTAAGGTTCACACACACAGCAAATTCAGCTCTGCTACATCTGCATATAATACATTGCATAAAGGTTCACACACACATAGCAAGTTCAGCTCTGCTACACCTGCATATAATACATTGCATAAAGGTTCACACACACAACACCTCAACATAATAAACTACATATAGGTACAAACACATACTACAAACTGCACACATTCTGCTCTGCTACACCTGCATATAATACATTGCATAAAGGCTCACACACAAAGCACGTTACGCTCTGCTACACCTGCACATAGTACATTGTATGCAAACATACTACGGTACACATTCAAACTAAACACATATACACATAAAGCACATTCAGCTCTGTTACACCTGCATATAATACATTGCATAAAGGTTCATACACACAACACCTCAACATAATAAATTGCATATAAGTACAAACACATACTACACACAAACTACACACATTCAGCTCTGCTACAACTGCATATAATGCATTGCATTAAGGTTCACACACAGAAAATTCAGCTCTGCTACACTTCAACATACTAAATTCCATATGGGTACATATACAGACTACACACCCGAAGTACACACATATACACAGACAGCAAATTCAGTTCTGCTACACCTACATATAATACATTGAATGTAGCTACACAAACATACTACACATAAACTAAACAGATATATGCACATTCAGCTCTGCTAGACTTGCAGATAATACATTGCATAGGGGTTCAGATACATATAAAGTTTAGCTCTGCCACACCTGCATATAGTACATTGTATGCAAACATAATACACACTCAAACTACACACATATACACATAAAGCAAATTGAGCTCTGCTACATCTCAACATAAATTGCACAAAGGTTCACACACAAATAGCACATTCAGCTCTACTACACATGCATATAAAACATTGCATCTAGGTGCACAAACATACTACACACACAAACTACACACATACACGCAGATAGCAACTTCAGCTCTACTACAACTTCATATAGCACATTGCAAATTCTGCACAGTCTACAAAATACTACAGCAGTTAGAGCAGGCATCCTCAAACTGCGGCCCTCCAGCTGTTGGGAAACTACAACTCCCATCATGCATTTATATACTCTATAACAGTGGGAATGATGGGAGTTGTAGTTTCCTAAACAGCTGGAGGGCCGCAGTTTGAGGATAGTAAATATAGATGAACATCATTGCTAACACAAAATAAGACACTTTTTGAGGAAATGTATCCAACTCTAAATAGTAATAATAATAATAATATTAATCTTTATTTGTATCTTGACACATATTATGCCAAGCGTTACCATTACCAGTTTCCACTCTGTCCCCAGAAGGCACCCCCTCAATGACATACATATACACAGTTAAAGGGGTTGTCTTACTACATTGATTCATCTTACCTCAGTCCTGTTTTCTTGGTTTCATTTTGAATTCAGGAGCGTGTTTACTGGCTTCTACTAGGCTGCAGGGAGAAAGCCAGGTCTGTAGCTATAGCAACCAGTGCTGGCAGCCTATCAGGAGCAATCAAGCAGGTCTGTAGCTATAGCGACCTGAGAAGCTGATGCAGCCCATACAAGAGGGGTTATATAGGAATAGGTAGGACACTGTTAATGAACACATATTGCAAAGTGACTTGTTTTTGCAAGATCTTTAATATAAAAGCAATCCTTGTAGTGAGACAACCCCTTTAAGTCACATAATTATGACCTCTGCTACTTTCATCGTTGGTAGCATGTAGCTCATGAAGAAAGGCACTTGTTTTTTGCTGGCTTGGTGGGTATATAACGTGTGATAGGCTGCCTGCACACACATCCCTTGTTGCTGTCATGGGCCAAAGGTGCAATTTATCAGAGTTGTAAAAAGGGAAGATTATTTGCTTTTAGACCTGTGCAGTTTGTGAAGTGCTGGAGTACTGCTGCGGTGAAAGAAAATCAAAAGCGGAAAAATAGCGCCATTGTGAATAAGCGACATGAAAACTGCAAAGCATCACGTGCCACTGATGAGAAAGGCGACTGTAGCTATGAAACTGCATAAGTGCGGAGCAACACGGTATAAGAGAGCAGCTCATCAGCATAATGACCCAGATGGCGACCAGACCTGTGCCTAACACAACAGCAAACCCTGCTATGTATGGGGCTCCGGAGTAGACAGATTTCAATGCACCTCTGCTAATCCTACTGTGTATGGCGCCCTGGAGCAGAAGGATGTCACTGCACCTCTGCTAACCCTACTGTGTATGGGGCCCTGGAGCAGAAGGATGTCACTGCACCTCTGCTAACCCACTGTGTATGGGCCCTGGAGCAGAAGGAGTCACTGCACCTCTGCTAACCCTACTGTTTTATGGGGCCCCGGAGCAGCTGGATGTCACTGCCTCTGCTAACCCTACTGTGTATGGGGCCCGGAGCAGATGGATGTCACTGCACCTCTGCTAACCCTACTGTTCTGGGGCCACCGAAGCAGACGGATGTCATGCACCTCTGCTAACCCAAATTTAGGGGGGAGCAACGATGTCCCCCACCTCTGCAAACCCCACTTGTATGGGGGGAGCAAGGTTCACGACCTCGCTAAACCCCACTGTGTATGGGCCCCCGGAGCGAAGTTTCACTGACCCCTGTAACCCCTGGTATGGGGGCCCCCCAGAGACGGGT
>JAODAL010021818.1:0-66170 GCA_025379985.1 Phyllomedusa bahiana
TACTTTGTAAAAAAGGGAAGAAATAGTTGTATTTTGGTAAAAAAAATTAAATTTTTTTTTATTTCTACGGGACGGGTTCGTTACCATTTTATGATTTTATGTTTTTAAATTTCCAAAATCACTCCAAATTTGGAGTAAAACCCCCTCAGGGAACTCATCAGGGTGTATTGTGCATTTTGGCCCCACAGGTTTTTCACAGTTTTTAGTTTTGGGCCTGAAAATAAAAAAAAAAAAAACATTTTTTTCCGCCTTGTTTTTTGTGTATCAGTTTAACAGTGTTTGCTGTGTGGCATAAATGACAGGATAACTTTACTATGCGGATTGATACAATTGCAAAAAATTAAAAATTTTAATTTGTTTTTCCCTCTGTTTTCTACTTTAAAAAAAATAGAAATGCTTTTGTTAAAATTGCGTTTTTTTTTTTCATATTTGGACCTTAATTTTTTTTAAAATTTTCCAGTAGGAGCTGATTGGGGGTTTGTTTTTTGCGAATGAGTTGACATTTTCTTTGCCCCATTTTGGAGTTCATGGGGCACTTTGATCGTTTTTTGGGGAGGAGGATGATTGATTTGGGAGAAGGTGAAAAAAATAAAGGTCAGGCTGTTCTTTATTTTTACAGCGGCACCATGGGGTTTTAAAAATGAATTTTAAACTGTACTCAGCAGGGATATATTACAGCGATACAAATTTTCAAAATTTTTTTTGTTTTACTGCTTTTACACAGTAAAAACAATCTTATTTAAAAAATAAAATGTTTTTGCATTCTTAGGATATGCCATTAAAGTCTGATAGGTCGATCTCTTGGATCTCTGGAATGGACTCCCGAAAGTTATGGTGCAGAATGGAGAGGCGGTCGTGCTTGCACGGACTTTTTTTCTGTTCAAGGAGTCCCAAAAAGACACCAAGACAGCCAACTTGATGTTCACCTTTCAGGGGCTCATTCCCGGGGGAAGGTATGGGTTTTCGAGGATGTCCCCACACCTATAACAGCGATATGCCATGGTGGGAACACCCCAAAGCAAGCTTATCACTGTAAATTCACTGCATAAACTCAGCTGTATGATCTTCTACTTAACAAACATTGGCATCTTAACAAAACCCTACATTACTGATTCATTATGGAAAAGGAATCACACTGTAGTTTAGAAGGGAAAGTTCCGTTACCCAGGGTAATTTTGCCCGGGCATTGTTGGGTTTATGTTTAGGGTGGAACGACAGGTACAATAAAAAAAATAAAACCCCAAAGACAGGGCCGCCACATTTTTAAAACTTTGTGTTTTTGGGGGCCAGATCAGGGATTTGACTGTTCCCCTTGTTGTTCTGCCATACTGGGCACTTGCCCCCTGAAATTTCCAGTTTCAAGTCCTTTTTTTCCCCACAGAAACCCTTTTCTGTTCGGGTTAAAAAGTTTTTGGCTGCTGTGACTCCTCCCAGGACAAATCATAGAGATCTTCTACATGGTAGTTGGGCATCTAGATGTGGCTGACTTTGGGCTGTTCTCTGCCAATGTGCAGGTAATCCTGTGAAAGGTGAGTGCCTCTATTCTGGCATGCTTTGGAGTTACATGATCCAGTTTATGGTAGGCATGGAGTTACATAATCTACAGTATGCCGGAGATGTATTTCAGTTATATGAACTATGTCAGGTGATAGCAGATATGGAGTCACATGATCTATACCAGGGCATACAGGGGATGGAAAACATATATCATACCGGGGATTGCTGGAAGAGAACAGACTAACCGTAAAAAGTAGGTAGGAATACATTGTAAACCAGTCAAAAAGGATGGAGTCCATATAACACCAAGTCTTTTTAGGGATTGGGGGGACATGACGTTCAAAATGAAGTAGGTAGAGAGGACAACATTTGCAGGACCTTGTCTGCACTGTCCCTCTGAGCTATAAAATTGCTAGGAGCGGGGACAGTTAAGTATAAGGAGTAGTGTGAATTTATTTATTTTTTGTCTTGTGTGATGGTCTGATTTAAATGTGGGATCTGGTCTGCTGTCTAATTTAATTTAAGAGGTAGGGGTGGGGTTTTTGAATTAATTCAGTTTGTATGTTTTTGGTTTCAAAGGTGTGGGCATACTTCAACATTAACAAAAGCATTTTAGAAGGAAAATTTAAATTTGGTAAAATTTAATATAGGGTTCTTTCTGTATGTCACAATTTAGTGAAGGTCACTTTATAAGGGGCACTATGTGAATGGTGCTATTAGATGTGATGTACTATCTGTATGGTGCTATTTCCTGTGGAGCACTCTATGTATGGCATTATTGACTATGAGGTGCGGTCTTTTACTGCAGCACAATATTAAGGGGTACCTAGGAACCCAACAGTCTCAATATCATGGTTATACAGGTTGACTCAAAAAAGCCAGAGCTTGTAGTGAAGGGCTGTAGTTACAGTAACATCAGTGGTAATTGACCAGTGACTGTAAATCAGAGCAAAACTGGCTTCCTGCCCACAGCATCCCATCACAGCACAGCTTTCATTTTCGAGAGCCAAATGTAACATGTGCTTACATAGTGTGATATATTATGGTGACATTGAAGCAAGAAAAAGCTTTTTGCATGTTTGAATTTGTAAAAACGCATACCTCCCAACCAACCCGGATCCTGTGGAACAGTCCTGGATTCCATGGACTGTGTCGAGGTGGTGGGAAGTGTTATGTCCCGGGAATCCAGGGCATATGCCCAGAATCCCAGAGACTGCACTCTCAATTATGCTGTTTGTGATGACCTCCATCACTCAATCCCTCTGAGCCCTCTTCCCCCCGACCTACCTATGTCCTACCCTGCTTTCCTGGATGCCTGATAGGCTGCCCAGCGTCCAGGAAAGCTGAATGGCACTCCATCTCCCACAGCAGGCACCAAGCTTTTCTAGGTGGTTGCTGTAGGGGATGTCACCCAGGTTTCCTGAGCACTGAATAACTATCCAGCACCTGGAAAGCTGGATGATGCCCCATTCCTCACAGAAGGCACCCAGTTTATCTGAGTGGCTGCTTTAGCGGATGTCACGCAGCTTTCCCGGGCACTGGATAGCCTATCCAGCAACTGGGAAAACAGGGTGATCCCCCATCTCCCATCTGTAGGGTTTCTGTAGGTTTTTTTGCTTTTTATTTTACAGGTCTTCCTTTTGGACTATGATGGATTAGTTGGACCAGCGTTGCATCTACTTCTTTAAGAAAATGGCCAATGAGGGCTAGTGTTGGGAATCATTTATTGAAATCGTTTTTTACTGTTGTTTCTGTGGGGGTTTTTAATTATTTTTTTCCAGTGTTAGTAATTGAGGCATCTGACAGACATCTTTCCATTACTATTGCTGAGGCTTGGTGTCAGCCAGCATTGTTCTTTGCCATCACAAGGCTGACATTAAAACACTATTACCTCAGTACGCAACACACCAGGTGTACTGAGAAGAGCCAGGTTACCGTCAGAAGGCAAACCATTATGGTGATGGTCTGATTCTGAGGCAGCTGCAAGCTGGTATTTTTAGGGTGGATAGAGGCCAATATCGATGGACCTTCCCATCCTGATAGTATCAGGCTGCAGCTGCTGGTTCTCCCTTGGCTGGTTATGAAAAATGGGGGGACCCCAAGTCATTTTTTTTTTAAATTTGTTCTTTATGGGCTTGTTCACACTGAGTTTTCACTCCGTGTTACAAGCGCTTTGTAGATCCGTCTTGGGGACCGACAGAGTGGACCCCAAGACGGATCTAACAATTAGCAGTGAGTTTATCACTGCTCGCTATTAGGAGGACGCAGCGGCGTTCACATGAGAGATTGCCGCTGCGTGTTTCAAAAGCGCCGCTCAGGCCCATCTTGAAAGGAATTGAAACACGCAGCGGCGATCTCTCATCTGAACGCCGCTGCGTCTTCCTAATAGCAAGCAGTGATAAACTCACTGCTAATTGTTAGATCCGTCTTGGGGTCCACTCTTTTGGTCCCCAAGCGCTTGTAACACGGAGTGAAAACTCCGTGTGAACAAGCCCTATAGATTGTTAATAAACAAAGATTAACATTTTTTATATCCAGACAAGGTAAAAGTGGCAGCTGCAGGCTGATATTATTAAGATGGGAAGATATATGAATATTGGTCCTTTACCACCCTAAAATACCAGCCTTCAGCGCCACACCAGAATCGGACCATTACATTAAAGGATGACCGTAACTTGGCTCTTTCCAATACTTCTGGTGTGTTGTGTACTGGATAATAGTGAGTGAGGGTTAGTGAAGCCTTGTGGTGGTGAAAAACACCAAAGACTGACACCAAGCTCCAGCAATTGTAGTATAGAGGCGTCTGTCAGACACCCCCCATTGCTAAATATGGAATAAAATGGTGAAAAAACACAAATAAACAACAGACAAAATTATTTATTTAAATAAACACTCACTAACACCATCCCTTGCTGACCATTTTGCTGAAGAAACAGATAAAATGCTGGTCCAACATAGTCCAACAAAATTGATGTAGTCCAAATGAGGGAATTTGTAGAGAAAAACAAACACTACAAAACATGTTATTACTGAACTCCATCCCATGCACCCCAGAAAGTAATGGTTGTGGCTGATCTATTTCACCATTGCCTATTGCCCAATAACCACCTCCATTTATCACCTCTTGGGAAGTTTGTACAGAGGTGGGTAACAGCTGGGGAGGTGCTGGAAAAGTGATGAGTCTAAGATATTTGTGTAGTAAATTATGGGACAAGTTGTGGCTGTGAGAAGTTGTCATGGTGGTCTGGACCAGATGGAGCAGAAAAGGGAATATTAACGACTCCCAAGTCATTTCATGTGAGTCACTGATGATGTAACTGCACTGTAATCACTTATATGTCTACAGAGTGTCTATGTAGAACTGGTATTTACCACAATACAGTGACCATATTGTAATATACACTGCTCAAATAAATAAAGGGAACACTTAAACACCACATTGTAACTCCAAGTCAATCACACTTCTCTGAAATCAATCTGTCCAGTAATAAATCAACACTGATTTTGAATTAATTTCTCCTGCTGTTGTGCAAATGGGACAGACAACAGGTAGAAAGGAGTAGTTCTGGAAGTGGTGACCACAGACCCTTTCTCTCTTCTGATCTTTTTTTGGCTGTTGTTTTGGCCATTTTTGCATTTTGTTATTGCTCTCACTCCGAGAGGTAGCAGGACGCAATGTCTACAACCCACAAAAGTTGCTCAGGTAGTGCAGCTTATCCAGGATTGCACATCAATGTGAGCTGTGGCAAGAAGGTTAGATGTATCTGTCAGCACAGTGTCCAGAGCATGAAGCAGATACCAGGAGACAGGCCAGTGCACCAGGATGCATGGAGGGGTCGTAGAAAGGTAACAACCCAACAGCAGGACTGCTACCTCTTCCTTTTTGCAAGGAGGAACAGGAGGAACAGTGCCAGAGCCCTGCAAAATGACCTCCAGCAGGCCACTAATATCCAAGTGTATGCTCAAACTGTCAGAAACAGACTCCATGAGGGTGGTATGAGGGCCCGACATCCAAAAGTGGGTGTTTTGCTTACAGTCCAACACCATGGAGAGCGACAGAGAAAACCAAGATTGGCAGATTTGACTTTGGCGCCCGATGCTCTTCAAGGAAGAGAGCAGGTTCACTCTGATTACGTCAAGAACATACACAAGCTGTAAGTCCAAAGCCATGTTATGTTTGATTGATATAGGGAGTCTAAGCAAGGTACTCTAACGGTGGACTATAACGTTGCACTGCTATATACGCATTGTTTGCAATTATTGGATAAAGTATTCACTCTGATTACGTTACAGATGTGACAGAGTCTGAAGACGCTGTGGAGAATGTTCTGCTTACTGCAACATCCTCCAGCATGACCATTTGGAGGGGTCCCGTAATGATTGACGACGTCACAACGCCATTAGGTACGGATGGACTCAGACCATGTGAGACATATGCAGGTACAGTGGGCCCTGGGTTCCTTCTGATGCATGAGAGTGCTAGACCTCATGTGGCTGAAGTGGGTCAGCATTTGCTGTATGATGAAGGCATTGATGCTACGGACCGCTCTGCCTGTTCCTCAGACCTGAATCCAATCAAGTACATGGCACATCATGTCTCGTTCCATCCACCAATGCCACGTTGTAAAACAGACTGTCCAGGAGTTGACTGATGCTTTAATCTAGGTCTGGAAGGGGATCACCCACTGCCTCATCACGATCATGCCCATGCATTATAGGGAGGTAATACAGGCACATGGAGGCCACAAACACTACTGAGCTTCATTTGCTTGTCTTGAGGCATTTCCTCTGAAGTTGGATCAGCCAGAAATTTGATTTTGAGTATCATTTCAAATCCAGACCTCCATGGGATATTCAGTGTGATTTTCATTGATCATTTTTATGTTTTATTGTTCTCAACACAATCCAATATGTAATGAAAAAAGAATTCCAACTGGAATGTTTCATTCATTGAGATCTAGAATGTGGCATTTTAGTGTTTCCTTTATTTTTTGAGCAGTTGTCTGCAGAGCCTGTGTACAACTGGTATTGTGTAGGGTTACTATGTGGCAGGAGTGTTGGTAATAGTGGCAGTAGTGCAATGGTTTATATTCAGGAATGGTATGGCAGTATTATTAAGCCACTATGTGGTGGTGATATGAGGTGGTATTATTCAGTCACTATGTGGTAGTGATATCTGGTCATGATGTGGCGGTATTATTTGATCTTTGCATAGAAGTTTCATTGATACTATTAGTCCTGATTTGTTCAGTAACAGTACGGTGATATTTGTTCCTTGTATAGCGGTATTATGTGGTCAATGTATTACCATTATATAAAGGTATCATCCTTAGAACATTGTCTTACAGTTTATTTGTATGAACTTCTGCATATACATTACATTATTTCAAATAATTATGTATTTGGAGAGCCAGTAATACCACTGGTGTGTTCTCACTAGTCTGCTGTATGGAGTGGGGCATGATTCTGTTAGGTGGGGTGTGGTTAGAGGCATATCATGGTGTGATGTCATTTGTTTGGGTGCAGTTGGCGGTATGACAAAACTTTCAGAATAAATTTGGTAAATGTGCACCGCATAGATACTGCATTTCCTGTTGTTTGAGCCAATTTTAAATCACTCTGTGTTTATGTCATCAGAAAGGTCCAGGCCACTCAAAGACTTCAGAAGAGACAACAAACAGGATTCGAAACGTGTAGGAGCATGATCCTAAAAGTTCACCAGGCTGACTAGTATGGAACTACACGTACCACAAACCATGGCATTATTATTTATTTTAGAGCACCATTAATTCCAGGGCACTATACAAGCCAAGAGGTTCAGGTACATAATATAAGACAAATATAGTATAAGACAAATACAATAACACACTGAAATGGAAGGAGAGATGAACCTGTCAGCGAGAACTTACAATCTACAATGGAGAAGGAGGAGACAGAAGGTAAGGGATGGAGCTGTGTGTATTATGGTGTAATGGCAGAAGGATTATTGTAAATTGTAGGCTATCCTGAAGAAATGGGTTTTCAGTTTGCATTTGAAACTGTTAAAAGTGGCGGAGAGTCTCATGTGTTGTGGTAGTGAGTTCCACAGTATTGGGAATCTACAGGAGATGGTTGTCTGAGGAGGTGACCAAAGGAGAGCGGAGGAAAAGGTTATGTAGAGCCTTTATGTGTCATTGTTAGCAGCTTGAACTGAATTCTCTGGGCAATGGGTAGTCAGTAGAGAGATTGGCAGAGTGGAGATGCAGAGGAGTTGCAAAGAGAGAGGTGGATCAGTTGGATGGATGGACGGGGAGCAAGAGTACTTAATGGGAGGCCACAGAAAAGAATGTTGCAATAATCCAGGCATGAGATGATGAAGGCGTGAACAAGCAGCTTTGTGGTGTCAAAGTAAATAAAGCAGCGGATTTGGGAAATGTTCTTCAGGTGGAGGATGCAGGAGGTAGTCAGGGCTTGAATGCGTGGTTTGAAGAATAGGGAGGAGTCCAGGGTTATCTCAACTCAGCAGACTTGTGGGACTGGGCAGAGTGTGGAGACATTGACTGTGATAGATTAGTCAGATGCCGCCTTGACTAACTCAACGCTTCGAAATCATAATCAGAAAGATGAACATACATCGCCTCATATGGCCTACAGATTACTGTGCCCCTACGTGAGTCACTACGGAACATACCCCATACTTACTGGACTTTGTCTTCCTGGGTTATGAGCTCCTTCCGTAACTAGGAACTTATTGGGCCACACGCAAAGTAAACCAGGAGAGCACAGTGTGGGAACTCACAGATCTTCGTTCCTGGGGACTTGTATCAAAAGCACCGACTTGCGTATAATGGATATACCATAATCAGAAGATCAGCACCAATTCTCTAGATCCTAGTCGCCTAGTCTAAATCTATCTTTGGTCTGGTTACTTGGGTCAGCATATGGGATTGGCTGTCCTGCCGACGCGGGCCACACCTGTAGAAGTAAAGAAAACCCCCCATATACCCCATCTAACTCTATACCTAAAACCAAACTATGCTGGATAGCTTTCAAATAAGAGAGGGGGAAAATCCCCTAGACCTATGTGTACACACCCTGAGGAATAACTTAGAGCTGATCCTAATGGAGATCTCTGTGGCGCGCGTTGTGCGGGATGGCGCGATCCCCTGCTGCCCCGCCACTCTTCCCATTTAAACATGTTCAAGATAACTCACCGTGTATAACGTGTTAACTACTTAAATGTGACATTTGTGATATACCTCATCAAGTGACCTCCAACTGTAACTTCCCTCTCCCCCTTTTCCTATATTTGTCTCCCCCTCTTCCTACCCCCTTCCTGTTTGCTTGTTTTCATATTGATGATCCCATGTTGGGATTAATGTTTGTTAACATTTAAAATTCCTAATAAAAATATTATGGAAAAAAGATTAGTCAGATGAAGAGTTGGAGAGGGATGGGGAAAAGATGATTAACTCAGTTTTCTCAATAATAAGTTTGAGAAAGCAGGAGAAGGAGGATATGAATCATAGACTCTCTTGGATCCTAGAAAGAAGTTGACATTTAGGCCAGAGATGTATATTTGAGTGTCGTCAGCATACAAATAGTACTGGAAGTCATGTGTGAAGAGTGAAGACTATTGGGCCAAGGACTAACCCTTGGGGGACCCGAACAGAAAAAGGGTGAGTAGAAGAGAAGTGAGAGTGGGAGACACTGAGGGCCACATGTATGAAACAGTTTAGGTCTAAAACTCACTTTTTGCCCATAGTAACCTATGGACAAAAAAGTGAGTTTTAGTCCTAAACAGGTTCATACATGTGGCCCTGAATGTCCATTCAGAGCGATGAGATGATCAAAGAAACAGCCACATCTGTGTTGCGAAGGGAAGAGAGAATATGTAAGACTAGTGAGTGATCAACTGTATCAAAGGCAGAGGACAGATCTATAACGAGGAGCACAAGTAGTGGTGTGAGCTTTTTTGCGGTCAACAAGTCACTGGTGACTTTAGTTAGGGCAGCTTCAGTAGAGTGTCAGGGTCGGAAACCAGACTGCAATAGGTTGAAAAGCAAGTTAAATGAGAGATGGGAGGACAGTTCAACATAGATGTGCTGTTCAACGAGTTTCGAAGCAAATGGTAATAGATAGATGAGACAATAATTAGATAAAGTGGTTGGGTCGAGAGATAACTTTTTAAGAATAGGTATAATTGTTTGGGGGGGGGGGGCCCCCCCCCCGGGCCCCCCAAAGGTTTTGGAAAAAAAAAGGGGAAAGGGGGAAACCAAAAAGGATTTTTTTTTTGGGGGGGGAAAAAAAAAACCCCCCCCGGGGTTTTTTTCCCCCTTTCCCCCCCTTTTTTTTTAATTTTTTTAAAAAGGGGGGGGGAAAAAAATTTTTTTTAAAAAAATTTTTTAAAAAAAATGGTTGAAAAAAAGGGGGGGGGAAAAAAATTTTTTAAATTTTTTTTTTTAAAAAAAAAAAAAAGGGGGGGGAAAATAAAAATTTTTTTTTAAAAAAGATGGGGGTTAGGGGAGATTAATTTGGGGGGGGGGGGGTTTTTGGGGGGGGAAAAAAAAGGGGGGGGGGAAAAAAAATTGGGGGGAAAAAACAAAAATTTTTTTTGGGGCCTTTTTTAAGGGGGGAAAAGGGGGGGGAAAATTTAAAAAATTTGGGGGGAAAAAAAAAAAAAAAAAAAAAAAATTTTTTTTTTTTGTGGTTAAAAAAAAAAAAAAAAGGGGGGGGAAAAAAAAACCCCTTTTAAAAAAAGGGAAAAAAAAGGGGGGGTTTTTTTTTAAAAGAAGGGGGGGGGGTTTTAAAAAAGTAAAATTTTTCCCCAAAACCCCCCCCTTTTTTTAAAATTTTTGGGGGGGTAAATTTTCCAATTTTTTTTGGGAAGGGGGAAAAAAAAGGGGGGGGGTTTAAAATTTTTTGGGGGGGAAAAAAGTGAAAAAAAAAAAGGGGGGGGAAAAAAATTTTTAAAATGGGTTTTGGGGTTTTTTAAAAGGGGGGAAATTTTTTTTTTTTTTGGGGGGGGGGGGGGGGTTAAAAAAAGGGGGGGGGGGAAAAAAATTTTTTTTTTTTTTAAAAAAATTAGTAGGGGGGGGGGGGGGGTTTTGGGGGGAAAAAGGGGGGGGGGTTTTTTAAAAAAAAAAAAAATTTAAAATTTTAAATTTTTTTAAAAAAATTTTTTAAAAGGGGCCCCCAAAGGGGGCCCAAAAAATTTGGGGGGGTTTTTAATTTTTTTTTTTTTAAAAAAAAAAAGGGGGGAATTTTTAAAAAAATTTTTTGGGGGGTAAGGGGGGGGGTTTTTTTAAAAACCCCAAAAATTTTAAAAAAAAGGGGTTAAAGGGGGCCCGGGTTTTTTTTTTGGGGGGGCCGGTTTTTTCCTTTTTTGGGGCCCCCCTTTTTTTTTGGGGGAAATTTTTTGGGGGCAAAAAACCCGGGGGGTTCCCTTTAAAACCCGGGGTGGGGGGGGGGAAAAAAAAAACCCCCCGGGTGGGCCCCCCCCCCCCCGGGGGGGGGGTTTTTTTTTTTTAAAAGGGGGGGGGGGAAAAAAACGGGGTTTTATTTTTTTTTTTTTTTTTCCCCCCCCAATAACCCCCCCCCAAAAAAACCCCCTTTAAAAATTTTTTTTTCCCCGGGGGGGCCCCCCCTTTTCCCCCAAAAAACCCCAAAACCAATTAAGGGGAACCCCCGGGGGGAAAAAGGTTTTAAAAAAAGGGCCCCCCCGGGTTTTTTTTATTTAAAAATTTTTAAAAAAGGGGGGTTTTTTTTTAAAAAAAAAACCCCCCCCCCCCAAAAAAAAATTTGGGGGGGGGGGCCCCCCAAACCCCTTTTTTCCCCCCGGTTTTAAAAATTTGGGGCCCCCTTTTTTTTTTTGGGGGGGGGTTTTTTTCCCCCCCCCTTTTTTGGGGGAAATTTTTTTTTTTTTTTAAAAAAAAAAAAAAGGGGGGTTTTCCCCCAAAGGGGTTTTGGGGCGGGGGGGGTTTTTTTCCCCCCCTTTTTAAACAAAAACCCCCCCGGGAAAAAGGGGGGAAAAATTTTCCAAAAAAAAAAGGGCCCCCCCCCTTAACCCCCCCAAAAAAAAAAACCCCCTTTTTTTCCCCCAAAAATTTTTTTTTGGGGTTTTAAAAATTTGGGGGGGGGGGGGTTTTAAAAACTTTTTGGGGTTTGGGGGAAAACCCTTTTTTTTAAAAAAAAAAAAAAATTTTTTTTAAAAACCCCCCCGGGGGGGGGGGGAAAAACAAAAGGGTTTTTTGGGTTTTTAAAATTTTGGGGGGTTTGGGGGTTTTTTTTAAAAAAAGGTTTTCCAAACAAAAAAGGGGGGGGGAAAAACCCAAAATTTTGGGAAAAGTTTTTTTAAAAAAACCCAAAAAAAAAAAAATTTTTTTTTTTAAAAAAGGGGTTCTTTTCCCCGGGGGAAAAAAAAAAATTTTTTAATAAAAAAAAAAAAACCCCCAAATTCTTTTTTTCCTTCCCCCAAAAAATTTTTCCCCACCCCCTAGGGGTTTTCCCCCCCCCAAAAAAAGGGGGGCCCCCCTTTTTTTGGGGGGGTTTTTTTTTAAAAATTAAAAAAAAAAGGGGGGGGGGGGAAAAACAAAAAAAAAACCCCTTGTTGCTTTTTTTCCCAATTTTTTTCCCCAAATTAAATTTTTTAAAATTTTAAAAAAATTCCTTTTTTTAAAAAAAAGGGGGGAAAAAAGGGAAAAAAAAAGGGGGCCCCCCCCCCCCCGGGGGGGGAAAAAATTTTTTAAAAAAGGGAACCAAAAAAAGTTTTTATTTCCCCCCCGGGGGGGTTTTTTTGGCCCCCCAATCGGTAGGGGGGGGGTTTTCCCCCCCTTTTTTAAAAAAAAATTTTTTTTTTTTTGGGGAAAAAATTAAAAATTTTTTAAACCCCCCGGGGGGGTTTTAAAACCCCCCCCTTTCCCCTTTTTTTTTTTTAAAACCCTTTGGGGGGGTTTTTTAACCCCTTTTTTTAAAAAAAAAAACCCCCCCCTTTTTAAAATTTAAAAAAAGGGAAAAAAAAAAAAAAATTTCAAATTTTTTAATTTAAATTGGGGGGGGGGGGGAAAAAAAATTTAATTTTGGACCAAAGGGCCTTTTTTTTTTAAAAACCCCCCTTTTAAAAATTTGGGGGGGGGGGGAAAAAAAAACCCTTGCCAAAAAAAATTTTCCCGGGGGGGGGTTTTTTGGGGGAAAAAAATTTTTGGGGGGGGGGTTTTTGGGGCCCGGGGTTTTCCCAAAAAAACCCCCAAAAAAAGGGGTTTTTTAAAAACCCCCTTTTTTTTCCCCCCTTTTTTTTTTTCCCCCCTTTTTAAAAAAAGGGTTACGGGGCCCCCAAAATTTTTTTTTGGGGTAAAAGGGGTTTTTTTGGGGAAAAAAAAGGGGGGGTTTTTTTTTGGGTTTTAAAATTTTTTTGGGGGAAAAAAAATTTTTTTTTTTTTTTGGGGAAAAAAAAAATTTTTTTTTTTTTTGGGGGGGGGGGGGAAAAAAAAAAAAAAAAAAAGGGGTTTTCCCCAAAAAAAAAGGGGCTTAAAAGGGGAAAAGGGGAAATTTTTTTTTGGGGGGGGGGAAAAAAAACCCCGGGGGAAAAAGGGGTTGGAAAAGGGGGGGGGGGGGGGGAAAAAAAATTTTTTTGGGGAAAAATTTTTCCCCTTTTTTTTTTATCGGGGGGGGGGGGGAAATTCCCCCCCAAATTTTTTTTTAAAAAAAAAAAAATTTTTTTAAAAAGGGGGGGGGGAAAAGGGGGTTTCCAAATTTTTTTTTTTTTTTTTCCCTTTCCTTTTTAGGTTTTGGGGGTTTTCCCCCCAAAAAAATTTTTAACCCAAAAAACCTTTTCCCCCCTTTTTTTGGGGGGGGCCCCCCTTTTTAAAAAGGGTTTTCTGGCTTCGCCAAGGTTTCTGCTGGGAACTTGGCAGTAGGGGAAGGGTTGGCCCGGTGGTACAGATAGTACCATGCTTGATTGAGGCTGCAAAACATGGAACTTTATTCCCGGAGCCTTTGGAAAAATTCCCGCACATAGCTGAGTGTGGGTTCCTTTCCCACGATGGGGTAGCTCCCTGGCCCAGGCGGCCAAAGGCAGGATACATTCATCTAAGGGAAACAGGGCAAGGGCCCCCGGGGCTCTTTTCCCAAATTTTCCCCTTTCGAGGTTGCTCCAAACTTTCTTCCACTGTTGTTTTCCTTTGCAGTTTTTCCGGGTGTTGGTTTTTGTGATATTTTTTCTTGGGGGGCCCCCGCCGGGCTTCCAATCAGAAAAACTGGAGTTTTTCCCCGTTTTTGTTTTAATGAATTTCCTTTTCGGGGCTTGGGGGGTTCCATAAAGGGGTCGGATCCCCGGCCCCTTGGTGCACCCACAACCCAAAAGCTGCTGCTTTTGCGGCTTTTGGGCTGCTGTCTGGTTTTCCTGGTCGGGCTGTTTCCCCTTTTACTTTTCCCTGGTTTTTTTCCTTTTAAGGGTGGCTCCCTTTTTTGGGGGGGCCGTTCAAGTGCGGCCATCAGAGACTTGATCTGTACGATGCTTGAAATGGGGTTCCCCTGCTGTGGGTTTAATCCTCTATTTTTCCCGATGAGTCCAAAATATGTGGGATGCCCCAAAGGGATACCCTTTAATTTTCCCCAAATAAGGACCGTCTTTCCTTTGGCCATTTTCAGGCCCTCAGGCTTGTAATTTAGCCCAAATTGAGCTGAAAAATTTGGGGGGAGGCTTCTGCCATAAGGACTCATTTCTGTGGTTATTGCAAATTTCCCGTATGAAAAATCCCCTCTTCAGTAGCATAAACTTGAACCATCCCGTCCACGGTTGAGATCCGCTTGGGGAAAATTTTTTCATCACCACTGTTAAAGGGGCGCAGTCTGTTCTTGCCCAAAGGGTTTTAAAAAAATCAAGGTGGGCATCATTTTTCTGGGTCATAGCCATTTGTTTCTTCCCCCCCGTGTAGTTGGGAAAAAGAGTTTGGGTTTGGGGGAGGGCAGCAGAAAGACACTGTAAGCGTAGTTGGGGCTGTTTAGTATATGCTTCGGGAAGGTCCCGCTGTAAGGATCAGGGAAGGGCGGGGGGGGGCCCGAATAATTAACATGCTATTTAAGGGCATGTCTGCGGGATTTTCCAGTAAAAACTGTGCGGCGTGGCAGCCTTCAAGGAGTTTGGGGGGGGGGCCGAGCAACGGATCCAGACGTGCTGAATAGTATCCCCAAAGGGGGTTGGGCCCCAGCATGGCCCTTAGTGAGGATCCAAGGGGGGGTTACATGGTATGTACAAGGGTATTAGGACACCAAAAGGGTTTTTTTTTTAAAGGGCTGGAAAACTGAAAACTTTAGGTTTTTTCCCGATCAAATTCAAAGGGTTTTTGAGGGAAACGGGGATTTAAACGGGTCCTTCCTTGAGGGAAAACTTTACACAGCAGGTACTGGCATAGTCCAACATCGTCCGGGCCCTTTAGAACCCTAAGTCCTGTGGTAGCTTTTTTGTAGGGAAAGGTAGGTGGAATCTTGGTCATGGGTTCCATTAGGGGCAAATTTTAACCCGGGAGATGGCCTTTAAAGGGACAGCGGGGACGCTATCCCATCTTAGAAGCCGGGTCCAAAAAAGGGGCTAAAACCCTGCCCTTTTGGGGTAAACCTGTAATTTTTGCCATCATGAACTGCAGAAAGGTCCCTTAAGTAGATTACAGGGAGGTGTTGAAACTAGGGAAAAAATCATCAAGTCAGGGGAAAGGGCCCGCATTAAATTGGGGACGGGGAGGGGGGACTTATGTTGCGACCCCCTTTCCCCAATACAGTAAGTATGTCTGGGAGAACTGGGCCCCCGGGGGTATGGCCCTTTAGTGGGTAAATTGGGATAAATTTTGGGAGGGGAAAAATAAAGAACCGGGGGGAGGGTAAGTGGGGAGGGAGATGGACCGGGTTGTCATGGATTTTTTTCATCTATTTCATTTAAACCAAAACCAAAACAATTTGTAATAGCAATGTTTGGGGAATTGGGTTTCCCTTTTCAATATCTTTTCCCATAGGGGGGCCGGTCCCACAGCATGGATTAAAAACATGCAAGGGGTTCCTGCGCCCCCGGATACAGATCCCGTCTACTTGGCCCCTTTTCCCCTTTAAAATAAGCTCACAGTCCCGGCTAGCCCAGAAAACCCGCTTTTTCCTAAAAATCTCGCCAACCCCCCCGTGTGACCCAAATTTAGGGGTTTGGGGGGGGTTAAAAATTGGGTCCCCCCCGGTGATGGTGATGTCCCCCGACCCAGAGAGAAACAGTTTTTTGACCACCGTGCTGGGGTTTTTTAAAATGCAAATTGGTTGGGATTTCCCCCCTTTCCTATTGTTGGTCGGTCCCGGAGGGGGGACCCGAGACGAGGGCCCCTCCCTATTCCCCGAAACCCCCCCCTTTTTCCAAACGCAGGGGAGACCACCCCATGCGGGGCCCTCCCCCTCTCCCCCTGGGGAAACTTGGGATTTTGGGGGGGACTTGGGGAAAGAAAATCATTTTTTTGCCCGTGCCCTTTTTTCAGCTGCTAGTTTTCTTTTATTTATTTAAACTCCTTAACAGAGGGTAAATTTTGCTTTTTTTCTCTCAAATCTCATATTAAAAAATAAATTTTATTTTCTTTTTCCCCCTTCGATCAAAATACACGACTGACTTTTTTTTGGGCTGAGCGCTACCAAATTTTTCATTACACCTTAAGCCCAGGAGAAAAAAGTCCCCGCACAGCTACCCCCTAAAAGAGGCTTTGAATTTGAAGCCCCGTTAAAACACTCTGCCAGAATTTTTAGTGTGAAAAAAAAACCCAAATTATGTAGCTTTTAAAAAAAATTTTAACCCCCAAAAGCAGGTTTTTCTTACCTAACTAAAACAGAAAAATTTTATCCATACATTTTTCCCTTTTTATCCTTCCCTCCCAAAACCTTTCAAATTCCACAAAAACCCTTTTTTTTTGCAAATTTTTGGGCCCTCGGAGGTTTAAACCTTGGGTACTCCAACCTCCTTTGTCAGATAACTGCCCTTTGATTTTTACCTCTTAGTGGCTGCAATCTTCCCTTCTTTGGCCAAACCCACCAAAATTAAAACATTCTGAATGCATTTTTTCACTACTTTTTTCCCCCCTTTTTTTACATACAATTTTTCCCCTTTTTTTCTACATACAATTTCCCCGGGCAGTCTCTGCCTCTTTTAGGCCCAAATTATTTCTCCCTTTTTGAAACATCTTAAACATTTTTGGGTTTTTCTATGCTTTGGGGGGTCTCCCAAAAAAAACAAAGACTACCCCAAACCGTGGCCAAAGGCCCGTGCCCCCAAAAACCATTTCAAAACAAGGAAACCCATCAAAAAAAAAAAGTTCCCTGACTTAACCAACAATAGTCCCCCCCCTTTGTTGCCCCCAATGTGGGGACCGTATCTTCCCCGGTCTTTTTCCCGAACATATTAAATTTTACCTATATGTTTTTAGGAAAAAATCCCCAGTGGAATTTTTTTCTAACCCGGGCCCCCCTGAATATTCTAGCAAAAAACAGTTCCCTTTTCCCCAAAAAAAACCCGGAGCCCGTACCCCTCAACAAATTAAACCCCAGAGGGCTGTGAAGGTTTTTCCCCCTAATGTCAGCAACCCTACCCGGGGAAAGGGGGTTTTGTTGGGCTACAAAAAGTGACAATCCGAACTAGGGGAAATCACAGCAAAACAAAGTTCGAAACGTACCGGGTTGGGGTTAAAGTTTTTTAGGTTAGTCACTTTATTGTGACCACCCGGGGGCCAGATACCAAAGCAATTTACAAACCGGGGGACCCTCAAAGGGGCCCAAAGGCAGTTAAATACATATAAAAGCATCAAAAATTACCGAGACCTTTTAAAAGGGTGCAGTCCTCAATTTGATATCCTCCGGTCCTCAAACGCCCCTGGAGGGTTTGGGGGCCTCCAGGGGTCCTGATCCCCCTATCACCCCCACGGGGGCGGCGCCATAATGTCGGGGGGCTTTTTTCCAAAATTGGGGGTTCACCCGTTTTGCCCCGGGTTTTTCCCCCTAGATTGGGGGAACCCCCTGGATCGGGCCCATTAGGGGGAAATGAAATCCCGACGCCGGGTTTGGGTCAGATTTCATTTATGTTCCCCCAAACAATTTTTGCAAAACAAAGCATTTAAAACATATTTTTTTGAAAATAAATCAAGATAAAAGCAAAGGGGCAGTAGAGAAGAGAGGGAAAGGATTTTAAAGTCCTATTTGGCAGCTGTTTAAAATACCTTTATTTTTCCACGTTGTCTCTGGGGAAAAAGTCTCTGGGGTTGCATTAGCCAAAACTTCAGTGATTTTCCAGTGAAACGAAACTTCAGGAAAAGGAGACAATAGCTGGAGGTCACATCTTTGAGGAAACAGATAACAAGTGGTCACATCCTGAGCCATCTTAGCTTCTTCATATTTGCTGCATCATTCTCCACAAAATGGAGTCGATTCCATTTTAGCTGAGATGACTTATAAGGAGAAAAGCTTGGGATTTCATAATTATACATATAACACAATATTGATTCAAACCTCTCTACCTTCACAACTTGATCCATTTTAACTGCCTTTTGTCTGTAACCCATGCTTGTATGTGCACCTCTGACTCTTACCTGTATATTATTATCCTTTTGTATATATTTGTCTAGTGTGCCCTCCAAGGCTAATTAAATCTATAAACTTAATCTGAGTTAATCTGTCTTGATCATCGGCCTCACACGCCTAGTACTCGGTCTATAATATATAGCTACCCCAGGCTGGGTTCGGCCTTGTTATAAGTCGGTCATGGACCGGTCTTATAACTAAACTAGAAACTGGTGGCAGTCATTCAGGGTTCTGCACGAGGAAAGTGTTCTCTCGTCCTCCCTGGTTCTCCCTGGGCCCGTGTGGACAGGGGTTAACAGTGGAACAGTATCTGGCTGACCTTGTGCACCCCTAGGGGGCCGTGCAACGTTGAGATACACCCCAAGTCAGGCCGTCGTCCCTCGAGTGGGCCGGCGGACTAGGCTTTTCCCTCACAGTCCACTATGGGAAGAATAGAGTTTTAGACTCTGATTTGGTGTAGCTTATAGAAACCTCTGCGTTGTAAACCATACAGATTACAAGAGCTGAAACCAGATGACAAACTTATACACAGTGGGGCACATTTATCAAGGCAGTGCTGCCAGAATTCTGGTACAATTTGCACCCAAAATAATGGAGTAGATGTGCTTTACGCCACATTTACTATGGGCAACATGCATGAAATTTGGCATTAACATGCCAAATTTCATGCGCATTATGCTGACATAGAATTCGCCTGATTTATGAACCCGCTCTACAGTGGGTCATAAATCAGGTGCATTCTAGCGCGTGTATGACATTTCTGGCGCAGGTAAACCACTTTCAAAATGGTTTACCTGTTCCAGCTGTAATGCGCCTAGAAATGCCGTAGCGATGCTATAAATATGTAGCTCCGCTACGGTTCTAGTGCGCCCCGCCTCTCGCACACCCCCGAGATTGGTCGCATTACAAATCTCTGCAGGCACTATGTAATGCGCCCCGCAGTGGCGTGCGGGAGATTTAAAAAATGTATGGACGGGGCTGCACCTGGCATTGGGCTGCAAAGATGGTAGATATCTGGCGCAGCCCCGTTCATATATGTCACCCTATGTGCTTTAGACAGTTTAAAACACTTCTGCGCCTTGGCCGACAAATGGGGCATGGCATCTGTAAAAGAGGCATGGTTTTCCGGGAAAGGGGCATGGCTTAGAACGTGCCAAAAAAATCATCAGAATTTTGTCCCCAGTTTGTGGCATAAAAGTAAGCCAACTTAAAGATACAAACTTAGACTAAACAGTTCTAACCTGCACCAGATTATCAACACTGTGATAAATGTGGTGCATAGTAAGGCTGCTGGTCTAACTTAAAACCGTCTTACAGTTAGACGCTATTGATAAATGTGCCCCAGTGACTTTCAAATTGACTTGCAGAGCTGATTGGAAGAGCACAAATTTTTTTTAATCATTACATTTTTTTATTAACAGAAAAGCACAATTTCCATGAATAAGATACAAAGGACATAGTCCAAAAATGCAAAGATCAAAAATCAGGGGCGAAAGCGGACATCCCTGCCTAGTGCCATTCGAGATATTAAATGACTTTGATAAAAAACCTGAAGAGAAAACAGCAGCTGAGGGAGTTGTGTATAGCGAAGATATTGCTGCATAAATTGGCCCACCAAAGCCGAATTTAAAAAGGACTTCTCTCCATCGAGCGAAAGGAGGACCGTTGGCGTCTTGTTCTTGTCAAGATATTGTAAGACATTGAGAACTCGACGGATGCCATCTCTAGCTTGCCGTCCCTGTACAAACCCTACTTGGTCGGAGCTAATCAGGGATGGAAGTACTCCATTAATCCTATTAGCAATAATCTTCGCATAAAGCTTAATGTCGGAATTAAGCAGGGAGATGGGTCTGTAGTTTGCCATAATATCTTGTGGCTTGCCGGGTTTAGGAATTGTTACAATGGTAGCTGATAGCATCTCTGGGGGAGGGAGGTGGCCATTGAGAAAGGAGTTAAAGGTATCTAAAAGACATTTACTAAGGGGGGTGTGAAAAAGCTTGTAGTACTCATTGTTCATGCCGTCCGGGCCTGGGGATTTATTCAGTTTAGATTGATTGATGGCTTGCAGTAGTTCTTGGGAGGAGATGGGCGAATTGAGAGAAGACAATTGAGTATCAGAGAGTTTTGGTAGGGATACTTGAGCTAGAAAAGATTGGAGCTCCAGAGTTTCAGTGTGCTGAATCGAGGGGTCATCTTTGAGGATGTATAGGGCGTGGTAGTATTGAGCAAAGGAATTTACAATATGTTGTGGGTTTACTATTTTTTGGTTGTTAATGAAGTAAAACGCAATTTGGATCGAACTTGAAGCTGTTTGACCCCCCCGGGCAAGGATTTTCCCTGGACGGTCGCCCTGCATGTAAAAGCTCCATTTAAGTTTTGCCAGAGAGGTTCAAAACTATAAAAAGTAAGCTTTTTTTAGCTTTTGTTTTAAAAACGAAATTTCCCCATAATTAGAGGGGGGGGGCGACTTTTTAGCCTTTTCATCTGTTTTTTTAAAATTTTTTTCCAGGAGCTCTTCGTTTTCCTTCTTTTACTTTTTTTCTTTGAAGGATTTTGAGGAAAAACCCCTGTTAACTGCCTTATGGGCACCCCCAAAGAGTGGGAGGGATAGACACTGAGGCCTCTTTGAGGTAAAATTACTCGTTCAAAGAGGCCCCTGATCTCATGAAAATTTGGGCTGTGGGGTTCAAAGATAAGTATTGAGTCTCCATGGGGAGTAAGATGGGGGGAGTAAATTTTTGTAAGGTAAAAAATACTGGGGCGTTATTGACCGGGTTCTAGTGTTTTTCTGTGGAAGAGCAAAATTAGCTGACAGGTGTTCAGGGGTGAGGTGATTTTTCCCCTCGGGGGGAAGTTAAAATTGCCACAATTTGGGGTCAGAAAAACTTTTTTCCCTTACCGAATGCATGAGGGCTCGTCAAAGAAAAACGTGTTTCATGCTGGTGAGCGGTGGAAAGTCTACAGTCCCTTCATTTGTGTGGGGATACTGTTAATGGCAACTATTCGTACTTGGACATTTTTAAAAGGAAAGGATTATGCGACAGAAAGGGGAAGTTTACTAAACTAGTATATCGCACGATGCGCACCTCCTATTTCCTTTTATATTTTCTTCTACCCCCCTTTTTTCATTTTTTAAAAAAAAATAAACAATAAAAAAAATTGACATAATTTGGTATCGCCACATCCGAAAAGTCTGATTTATTGAAATATAAACATAAGTTAACACCGTAAAAGAAAAAAAAAATTCCCCAAAAGCCAAAATTATGTTTTTTTGGTATTTAGGGTACATGTAGACTGCACCACAATGGAGGAAAAAATGTTCTTTTGCAGTTCTTTTACAGGCGCAGTTTGTGCCAATTTCGACAAATCAGGCTCAGGCAGATACCCTTTAAGTTGGTCTGGTGTTCTAAATGTTCTTCGCAAAGTTTGGCGTCAAAGAATCATAAAGTGTCATTTTCTAATGTGGTGCGATTGCCCCCGAACGCCCTAAAAAATTTGGGGGGGCCCAAAAAGTGTTTTTGGGGGGTTTCCCCAGGCACTTATCGTGCCAAAGTTTGGTTTCGCCTGTTCATAATCTACAGAACTGGGTCTACTACAGCTTTTTGAGGGGCCAGAATTTGGCACAAACCCTTTAAAAAAATGTGCCTTTAATATCCCAAAAAATTGGAATAAAAGTGGGTCCCAAAACGGGCCCCATTTCCCAAATGGTATAAGAAGTACACTTCAGGCCACAAAAAAAATACATACTCAGGTCAATAGGTAAAAGTACAAAAAAGTTATTGGTCACATCAAGTTACCAGGTAGATCCCCATTATATAGGTGTGTAGGTCCTAGGTAGGTAGGGTGGTAGGCTCCAGAAAGGTAGGTAGGCAGTAGTTAGGCAGGTCTCAATTAGGTAGGTAGGCTACAAGTAGGTAGGTAGATTGACCCTAAATAGGCAATAGCTGGGCCTCAGTTAGGTAGGGAGCCCCCAGGTAGGTAGGTAGACTGTAGGTAGGCCACAGGTAGCTAAGATGGCAGTACGTTGGCCACAGGTAGCTAAGATGGCAGTACGTTGGCCACAGGTAGGCTGTAGATGGGGCCCTAGTAGATAGGCTATAGGTGGGGTCCACATAGGTAGATAGGAAGGTAAATAGGCTATAGGGGGGCCCAAATAGGAAGGCAGGTTTTAGGTAAGGTTTTGGGGCCATATAGGTAGGAAGGCAGTGTTTAGGTGAGGTAAGGTAAGTTCATTTTAGAATTGGGAGATAGAATATCCAAAATAAAATCCAGTAAATCACATTGTATAAATTATATACATTTATTTGCATTTTGCAGTGAGAAGTATTTGATCCCTCTGGCAAACAAGACTTAATACTTGGTGGAAAAACCCTTGTTTGCAAGCACAGCAGTCAGAAGTTTTTTGTAGTTGATGATGAGGTTTGTGCACATTTCAGGAGAAATTTTGGTCCACTCCGCTTTGCAGATTATCTCTAAATCATTAATATTTTGAGGCTATCCCTTGGTAACTCAGAGCTTCATCTCCCTCCATAAGTTTTCTATGGGATTAAGGTCTGGAGACTGGCTAGTCCACTCCATGACCTTAATGTGCTTCTTTTTGAGCCACTCCTTGTATGTTTTGGGTCATTTTCTTGCTGGAAGACCCAGCGATGACCCATTTTAAATGTCCTGGAGGAAGGAGGGAAGTTGTCACTCAGGATTTTACGGTACATGGCTCCATCCATTCTCCCATTGATGCGGTGAAGTAGTCCTGTGCCCTTAGTAGGGAAACACCCCCAAAACATAATGTTTCCACCTCCATGCTTGACAGTGAGTACGGTATTTTTTTGGTGATAGGCAGATTTTCTCTTCCTCCAAACACGGCGAGTTGAGTTAATGCCAAAGAGCTCAATTTTTGTCTCATCTGACCACAGCACTTTCTCCCAATCACTCACAGAATAATCCAGGTGTTCATTGGCAAACTTCAGACGGGCCTGCACATGTGCCTTCCTGAGCAGGGAGACCTTGCAGGCGCTGCAGGATTTTAAGCCATTACTGCATAATGTGTTACTAGTGGTTCCCTTTGTGTAGTTTTAGGCTGAGCTATCACTTTCCTAATGATCAAATATACACCACGAGGTAAGATTTTGCATGGTGCCCCAGATCGATGTCGATTAACAGTCATTTTGTATTTCTTCCATTTTCTTACTACTGCAGCAACAGTTGTCTCCTTCTCAAAAAGAGTCTTACTTATGGTTTTGTAGCCAATTCCAGCTTTGTGCAAGTCTATGATCTTGTCCCTGACATTCTTAGAAAGCTCTTTGGTCTTGCCCATGTTGTAGAGGTTACAGTCTGTCTGAGTCTGTGGACAGGAGTCTTTTATAAAGGTGACTATTTAAGACAACGGTCTTTAACGCAGGTAACAAGTTGATTAGGAGCCAGAATTCTTAATGGTTGGTAGGAGATCAAAGATCAAATCTCACCAAAATGCAAATAAATTTATATAATTTATATAATGTGATTTTCTGGATTTTATTTTGGAATTCTATTTCAATGTTAAAATTTAACATCCCCTTAAAAATTATGATGTTCATGTCTTTGTCAGTGGAAAATAATATATATATATGTCCCGGCTGTTTAAGCAAGAAAGTGAAACGCCTTTGTCAGTGGGCAAACTTCACATCGCAAGGGATAAATAATTTTTTCCCTTCACTGTATGAGTAAAGAACAACCCCAGGTTAGTATGCTCAGGGGCCAACGGGTTTTCCCTTATACCCCTGTGGGCCAGTCCGAGCCTGCCTGTAATCAGTCATTAGGAAGACAATTATGTTGGGAAGAAGTTTTTTTTTTTTTTGCATTTGTGGTGATTTTATAACATTTTAGTGATGCCCAGTAAAAGCCAGATGTATTCATGTCAATGACTAAAGCATATACTATTTAAAGCCTAAATTACCATATAATAGCTTGTCTTGAGCTTAGTTCCACAAGACATTTGATTTGTTTGTCTCCAAAATGCATTTTAATGTGAGATGACAGAATCATGTCACCTTCCTTTTCTTCTCCAAGTTACATAAAACGGTTTTATGCGTGACCCTTTTTTTCACGAAAAGCTTTAATTAACAAGGTGTTACCTTTTACAATATTTGGTAACACGCAGATCCCCTGCGGTAAACAGACAGGAAACGTGCTTGGAAAAGGGAAAGTGCGCTCAGGTTGCAAATTTTTAACCCTGTCCTAAAAATGGGCCCAATCTGTTTGGAGAGAAATTAATTAGTACAGTCATTACACTCAGAGAACGATGCAAGTAAGGAGACAATCGCTGTTTAGACTTCAATAAAGGAAACAAAAAAAAATGTTTTAATACAAATAGTACAAAGAGCAAAACACTGCAAATAATAAATGTAAAGAGAAAAACAGCCAGAATGATTTAAAAAGGGGATAGAAAAATGGAACAAAGTTGTCAGATACAACCTCTTTTTTTGGACCAAACCTTTGTCAAAGGGAAGGAAAAGTTTTTGAATGGAGATATTTATTGGACTGTCAGGTGAAATTTGGGGATGGTCCCTCCCTTTTGACTAGGGGGGACACGTGGGCTGCCATCATTCTTTTTTCCTGGGGTTTAGCAACGTATTTGTGGAACCCCCTTGCTTTCCCCCGCGGTTCTTGCCCCGCCTCGTCATGGTGATCCCCAGTTGGCAAAATGCAGTTTAATTTTGCCCCCCGCCCTTTAGCATTTTATGGTACAATCAGGCCTTCGTAGCTAAGTTCTGGCAGAGCTTCACAGGAAGGATAAAAGACGAACTGTCCAGTCAAGACCTCCCTTTGTCCCTGGATGAGCTTATTCCTCTGGCTACCCATATACTGTAGATATCAGACTCACTGGAGCTCTTGAGCCAATCCAGCTAAGCCAGTTTCCTCATGTTGCTCCAGTGTTTCAAAGGCCTCCACTGCTACTAATGACTTCTTCTGAAGAACCAATATAAGTAAACAGAGCCCAACTGTCACAGCAAGTGAAACTCCCTTATCTAGGCTGCGTGGGAGAGGCGTCTCAAGGTGTGAACACTATCTTTCCACGTCTGACTCTCGACCCAGCTCTGTACCCTGTCTGGTAATATGTTTCAAGTCTTCATGGATTCCGGATCAGCCGGGAATTTCGTGAACGCATCTCTGGTTTCTAAGTATCGTCTACCTGTGGTCCGTCTTGCCAATCCTCTTGTCATTTCCTCCATTAACTCTGAATGCCTGCGTGACTCCATTCTGTTCCATACTGAACCCGTGAGTCTTCAAGTGGGGGCGTTGCACATAGAGAAAATCATGTTCTACGTGCTACCCCGTTCCTCATCTGCAGTTCTACTGGGACTTCCATGGCTACAGTACCACTCTCCGGTGCTCAACTGGCAGACAGGTGAAGTCACACTGCCATCCCCGCTGTCTTGTGGTGCCCCATCTGGTACATACCACTTCTCCAATGTCTTCTTCCACTCCCTTGCGTGGTTTGCCCGCTCCTTAACAGGAATATGCAGTTGTCTTCTGTGAAAAACAGGCAGTGACCCTTCCACCAGATCGAACCTATGACTGTCCTATTGACCTCCTGCCTGGGAGACACAGGCCATGGCAACCTATATAAAAGAATATCTTCAAATCTTCAAAAAGGATTGATCTGCAAGTCCACCGCTCCAGCCAGTGCCAGGTTCTTCTTTGCCCCTGCAAAAGGATGGGGTTTCTTGCCCCGCTCAACTATCGGGAAAATAAGATAACTGTTAGGAACCGATATCCATTGCAAATGATCGTGGAGCTTTGTGACTCTTTACGATACTGGACTTGCGGGGAGCCTACAATTTGCTTTGAATTTGTGAAGGTGATGCATGAAAACTCCCTTCAATACTTGTGATGGGCATTTTGAGTATCTTTATACCCTTTGGCCTCTGCAGTGCTCCAGCCGTCTTCCAAGAATATGTTAACAAGATCTTCAGAGTCCTCCTTTACTCATGTGTCTGGTCGACATCTTTAATTTCTCACCTAATCTTGAAGCTTATCGTGCCCACATGTGCCAGCTTCTAAGATGCCTATGAAGCAATGAACTCTATGCCAAGCTTGAAAAATGCATCTTCGAACAGACCAGTCTATCCTTCCTCTAGTACATTGTCTCTGACAAAGGACTTCAGATGAACCCTGCAAAATTGTCTTCCATCCCACAATAGTGGCGTCTATTGTGCCGCTTACCAAGAAAAATGGAAATCCCAAATTCTGGCTACCTGAGGCAGAAGAAACATTCTCCTGACTGAAGTCTGCTTTTGCCTCTGCCCCTATCTGTCTAGGTCCAACCCTGAGAAGCCTTTCTTTCTTGAAGTGGATACCTCATCTGTGGGGGAAAGTGTGTTCCAAACACAGAAAACCTCCAAAGGCAAAACCATCACATTTGGTTTCTTTTCTAAGATTTTCTCCCCCGCAGAAAGGAATTATACCATAGGGGATGGGGAATTAATGTCAACTTGGCCTTGGAGGAGTGGTGCCATCTGTTGGAGAAAGCCCATCACCCAGTTAATATATATATATACAGATCATGTATATCTCCAGAAGGAACAGTGGTTGAATCCCCAGGAAGCTAGATGGTCCATCTACTCCACACTTCCGGTGGAGAAGAACATCAAGGCCAGTGCTCTCATGTGCTTAAGATATTGCTGGTCTGGACTCCACACCCCAGCATATAATTTCTCCTGAACATCTGATTACTACAGCTCCCATTAACCTCCATTGTGTTCCTCTGGGGAAACTATTGTGCCTCTTGCCCTAAGGAGGTCTTGACGTGGAGATATTGTTCTTTGCTGGCTAGGCATCCCGGAATTCAAAAATCTTGTTTACTTATTTCTAGTCATTACTAGTGGCCCAATATTATTCAAGATTTCACAGACTTCATTCTATCTTGTGTCACATGTGCCCGCAACAAGTCTACCCATCTCAAACCAGCTAGCTTGTTGCAACCCTTGCCTATTCCAGAAAGTCCTTGAACCCATATCACCATGGACTGTATTACAGCCTTACCACCCTCCTCTAACAATACAATTGGGTGGTTACAGAATGCTTCTCTAAGATTTCTCACTTCGTGCCACTGCCCAGTCTTCGCTCAGCTCCTCTACTTGCTGCTCATTTCTTTCAGCATATTTGCAGCCTTCATGGACTTCCTTTGTATATTGTCTTGGACCGGAGGGTCCAATGCGTCTCAAAGTTGTGGGGTGCACTCTATTCTCATCTTCAGGTCAAGTTAGATTTCTCTTTGGCCTACCATCCCCAAACCAACCGTCAAGTAGAAAGAGTGAACCAAGTCCTGGGAGATTATTTACGCTATTTTGTCTCAGCATGTCAAGATGACTAGACCAATTTGCTATCCTGGGCGGAATTCTCATACAACCATAGGGATTCTGATTCAGTCAGAGCCTAACCCTTTTACATCGTTTATGGCCAACACCCTTGTCATGCCTGTCTCTGTCAGCCTCTTCGGATGTCCCTGCTGTGGATACCCAAGTTTGCAACGTCATGGCCATTTGGCAAAGAGATCCGACAGTCCTTACTTCAAGCATCCTCATGCATGAAGTCACAGGCGAACAAGAAGAGTAGACCACCCCCGACCTTCTCCCCTGAGGATAGGGTTTGGTTGCCCGCAATTACGTATGCCTCAAGATCCCCAGCTGCAAGGTGGATCTGTAATTCCTGGGTCCGTTTGAGGTTCTACAGCACATCAAGCTCCGCCTACCTCCTTCTATGCACATTACGAACTCCTTCAATGTCTCATTGGTCCTCAACTGCTTCTCCCAAGACAACATGTCTCCAACTCCTGAAGCTGACTCCACTGACGTCTTTGAGGTAAAGGAGATTCTGGGTAGAGAAAGCTATTAGGGGGAAGCAGTATTATCTCATGGACTGTAAGGGGTTTGGGCCAGAGGAGAGATCCCAGGAACCGGAATCCAATATCCTCGTCCGGGATCTTGTCCTGAAATTTCTTCAGTCTAAGAAGAGGGGGAGGCATAAAGTGGGGGTTTACTGTTACACAGGTGGCAATGTGACCCGCACATCAGGCCATGGGCTGAGTATGATCGGTGCCTGTATAGGTTATACTCACCTCGCCGCGTTCCTGCTTCCCTGCACGTCTATGCCGGCCGGTGAACACGTCCCTGCTACCTGGGATCTCCTATACTCGTGTTTCATTGCGTAACTGGATGACATCTTGATTTACTAGCCAATCTTGAAGCTCATCGTGCCCACATGTGCCAGGTTCTAAGACGCCTATAATGCAATCAACTCTATGCCAAGCTTGAAAAATGTGTCTTCGAACACACCAGTCTATTCTTTCATGGGTAAATTTTCTCTGACAAAAGACTTCAGATAGGCCCTGCCAAATTGTCTACCATCCCACAATGGCAGCGACCAGTTGGTCTACAGGCCACATAGTGTTTTCTGGGATTAGCAAAGTACTACAGACAGATTATTCTGCACTTCTACAGCATAGTGGCTCCTATTGTGCCACTTACCAAGAAAAATGGAAATCCCAAATTTTGGCCATCTAAGGCAGAAGAAGCATTCTCCCGTCTGAAGTCAGCCTTTGTCTCTGCCCCTATCTTGTCTAGACACAAGCCTGAGAAGCTCTTCTTCCTCGAAGTGAACTCCCCCTTTGTGGGGGCAAGTGTTGGTCCTCACACAGAAATCTACCAAAGTCTTTCCCGTCACATCTGGTTTATTTTCTAAGGTTTTCTGTCCAAAAAATTGATGCTACAGTAGGCCATTTAAGTCGTAGCATGCAGTGTTGATTTTCTCATCTCAAACAATTTAATGAAGCAAAAGCCAAACACAGTGGAGGGTATACACCATCAAAAAATGTCAATGTCTCAATAACGTGTCATGTGGCCTTAAGCATCAATTACGAAAAATGACATCTCATGCAGTTCACAAGTCAAGTTAATAACAGTTGAGGCATGGCATCCCACTCTTCTTGAAGGTCACCTCTCAGGTCATTGAGGTGAGAGGATACAGAGTTACAAACTTCTACACGATGACTCAGCTGATCCCACAAGTTTTCTAGGGGGTTCAGGTCTGAGGAAAGTGCAGGCCACTCCATTTGAGGTACCCCAGTCTACCATAACCCTTTTCTGATGATGTGACCTCAATAAGCTGGAGCATTGTCATCCATGAAGATAAAATTAGCCCTGTGTTGCTCATGCAGAGGCACAATGAGCAGATTAATGATGTTATTCAAGAAGTAGAGGTTTGTCACTGTACCATCCACAATAGGTAGGGCAGTTCTGTATTGACTAGACACACCTTCCCACACTGTAACACCACCACCACCAAAGGCTTGTCAGTTGACAACAGTGGCTGATGCATAGTGCTCTCCTTTAGTGATGAGCGATTGTGTCAACTATCGTTATCGAGTCGATAGTCGATATTGGCAATCATCATGCCGATAGTCGATAGTCGATAACAGATTATCACCGATGACCATTAAAGTCTATGGGAGAGGAACAACAGCTTCATTCTTACACCCAAACAGGGGTGGAGAAGCTGGAATTAACATCCACAACAGGAAACTGGATACGTGCTACATCTTAGGCAAGACAATTAGGCAACAAGAGTCACAGAAAAAAAGTCACAGACTATTCACTATCCCTGTCCTGTACCACAGCATGACCCTTAAACCTGCATGACCCACAAATTAAAAAGTGCCAGAAGGCAGTATTATTTGAACCATCATTTTAGTTGAACTGGACATTGACTATCCCTGTCCTGGACCGCAGCATGACCCTTAAATCTACATGACCCACAGATTAAAAAGTGCTGGAAAAAGGAGTCTGTAAGTGTTATATGGATTAATATGGATTGATATGGTGGCCTTCGCACCACTGACAACAGGCGTAATTTACTATAAAATATGTATAAAACAATATGCTTACAACTGAGCTCTTTGCGGCAAACAGACGCACAGACTGCAATAAGAGTATTTAAATGTTATATGGATTAATATGGCGGCCTTCGCACCACTGACTACAGGCGCAATTTACTAGGAAATATGTATAACACAACTGAGCTCTTTGCGGCAAACAGACACACGGACTTCAATAAAACTATTTAAAAGTTATAGGGATAAGTTATGCCGGTTTTTGGGAACACTGACACGCAGTGATTGCAATAGAACTGAAAAAACAGGGACAATTTCACCTCCTATCAGAGGTCTGCTGGCCAAAAAAGTGGTAAAAAAACAATGCTTTTTCAATTCAAGATCACAGAACACACTGAGCTGCACAATATCTCCCTTCCTTTCAAAAGCCTCTCCTGCTGCCACCCTCCACCCCCTTCCTCACAGCCCCGCGGCTACACACACCAGTAGATATCCTTAAAACTTATTTTAACTAAATAAGAAGTGAAATTCTCTAATCTAACTCTATTCCAAGCTGTAGGTAGGTGGATGGTTTATTGTATTAGAAGACACTATCTCTCAGAGCTGTTAGAACAGCTATTGGTTTAAACGCAGACAGACACGTCCTGCTGTGAAGTGGCATAGACAGAGAATGAGCTCAAACAGGAAATGCAGTTGCATAGATAAAACGAGGTCACGTGCAGCCAATGAGATCCATACACCACAAAGTGGTAACATTGTACATCCTCCTCACCCCCCTCTATCCTCGGAGCTGATTGGCTGGCCGCCAAAATGACAGGAAACGCTGAAAATGGTGTGATAGTAATAGATTTTCTGTAAGATTGTCTACTAAACTATCGTGTGATCGGAAATTTGCAATTAGCCTAAAAACCGTGCCGATTTCAACTTTTGGCGATAATATCGCTCCTCCCTATTCTCCTTGACATCTCCAGCATCGTTGGTGGCCATCATTTCTGTTCAGAGTGAATCAACTTTTATTACTGAACAGCCCTGAGGACCACTGGTCCTTCGTCCTGCGTAGATGCTCCATGTCCCATGCAAGATAATGATGCCTGTGCCTAGTTTTTGTGGTCAGGTCGTCTAGCACACAAACCATGCTGATGTAAATGGTTTCAAATGGTCTGACATGATATTTGGTTGCCTCTCACCTCCCTTAAACATTTCAAGAGTGGTGTGGAATTCATCATCCGGTTCCGCAGAGCATAGTTTACAATGAAAATTTTATCTTTGGTTTTTTGTAGACAAAAAGGGCCCCTCCACTTTTTTCTCTTCAAGTCTCTTTTGTATCTCAGTTGGGAACCCGCTTTATTACACTCTGTGGCCCTCTAAGCTCGTTGGGAACTTCCCCCTGGGAAAACATCCTGCTTGAAAACCTTTAAAAGGGGAGGTATTGTTGATCAGTTTTTTTTAAGGGTTTTTCTTTGGGCTCTTGTGTCAAAAATGGCAAAAAGCCTGACAAGGAGGACTGTTTTCCCTCCCAATTAAAAATTTATCACCATTTTTTTGGGGGGATTCGGGATTTAAACCCAATGTTGGAATTTTGCCTTAAAACTTTTGTTTGAGATTTATCAAATTTTGGAAAAAGTACTGAAAAATTAAAAAGTTTTACAAAGTGTTTTCAAAGTTTTAAAAAGATGGTCCCATTTAGGGGCTTTAAAACCATTTTTTGGAAATTTTTTTGTTCATCTAAAAATTTTAACAAAAAGCCAAAATCTTCCCTACCCCTTTGTTGAGTATGTAAAATTTTTGTTTAAAGTCCCGTTTAGTTATATACAAAGAAGTCCATTCCAAACCCCCAATTTTTTTTTTTATTATATGCTCACAGAATTACCCAACTTCACAAGAGTGTATTTAACTGTTTATTGCTTGTGTATCGGCTTGGTTTTAAAAAAAATTCCCTTTTGTTATGATGTAAAAGGGCCAAAATAAAAGCAATAAAGTAAAAGTTTTTTTAAAAAAATAAAAAATATTTTTATTTTAAAAGAAATTAAAATTTTTTTTAATTATACAAAAACTAATTTTAAAAAGATTTAAAAGTTCAAAAAATTTTAATTAATTGGGGTAACATTAATAATGGGAAAAGGGACAAAAATTTTAATTTCAAAACTTTTTGGGTAGACTTTCATTTGCTCTTTTTTCTGGTCAAGTAAGCCAAGGTTTTGCCAGCCCAAACTTTTGAGAATGGACCCATTAATTCCCCCTGAAAAAACCCGGTTACCCACCAGCAATTTTCAAAGACTGGATTTTGCCCCCGCTAATTTTATCACAAAGAAAAATTTTGGGCAAAAAAAAACTGTGTCCCCCTTGAATTAAGTGGGAATGTTAAATAAAAATGAATTTTGAGGGAAATAAGAAATAAAAGGGCATAACAGCCACACAGTTTGACACAGAGTCTGGTTCTATTGCTAATTCACAGTGCATATACAGTTGAAACCAGAAGTTTACATACACTATAAAAAAAGACACATAAACAGTTTTTTTTTTCACTAAATTTACATAAAATCAAAATTTAAAACCCTTTCCCGTTTTTTGGCAATTAGGGTTACTAAAAAAAATTTAAAATTTTTAAATTTGGGAGAAAAAAAAGAGGGGAGATCATTTTAAGGATTTTTTCCCCGCAAAGTCAAAAGTTACATACACTAGGTTACTTTTGCCCCTTTAAAAAAATTTTGGGGCAGCCCATATAATAATGTAAGTCCCTTTTGGAAAAATTCTGGTTTTTTGGGGAACAACTGGTTTAAATTTGATAAACCCTCTATGGGAGGGATTTTTTAATTTCACCCCAGAAACACTGCTTTTTTTTTGGTTTTAACATTTTGGGGAAAATTTAAAGAAATCAACCAAGTATCAGGAAAAAGGGAAACGTGGACTTGGGAAAAATAGATTCCTTGGGTAAAATTTCCGAAAAACCTGAAGGTTTTTTTGTTTATCTGGGACAAAAAAATTATACACAAGTACAAACAACTGAGAAAGCCAGATCATCCCCCCAAAAAAGGAAAAGGAGAAGGGTTTTTTTGTCTCGAGATGGGAAAATGCTATGTTCTGACATTTCTTTTCAACCCAAGTACAAAAAAACAAAAGACTTGGAAAATGCTGGGGAGAAGGGTTTTTTAAAATTGTGTCATTTCCCCAGTGAAACCCAGTACTGTTCAACATGGGGTTAAAGGCCATTTTTCCAGGGAAAAACCAAAACTCCCAAAAAAACATATAAAAGGGAAAGGTTTTAAAGTTTGCAAATGAAAACAGGAAAAAAAGACCTACCTTTTTTGGGGGGGCATGGCCCGGGTCTGATGAAACTAAAATTGAAATTTTGGCCAAAATTACCATCGTTAGTTTTTGGGGGAAAAGTAGAAGCTTTGGCAACCTAAAAACACCATCCCAACTGTGAAAAAACGGGGGTGGCAGCATTAGTTGTGGGGTTGTTTTTTCTGCAGGAAAGGGGCTGGGGCACATCACCCAAAAAAGAAAGGATCATGAGGAAAGAAGATTATTTTGGCAATACTGAAACAAAATCTCAAGCCATCAACCCAAAATTAAAAACTTGGGCGGAAATGGGTTTTTCGAAATGAACAAATTTCCCGAAGCATCCCGCCAAAAATGGGTTTCAAAAATTTTTCTTTTAAAGGGTAACCAAGTCATGTTTTTGGGTTGCAAATTTCAAAGGGCCCCGATTTTGAAACCCATTGCCCAATTTTTGGGCAAAACGAGAATGCGACCTACAAAAATTGGGGGTTTTCAGTTTTCCAAATTAAAATTTATATTAAAGGGGGAAATTTTTCCAAAAAATTCCCACCCAATACTGTGAGAAGCTTTGGTTGGGAAGGTAACCAAAATGGTTTTAACCCCAAATTTACAGTTTAAGTGCAATGCTACCCAAAAATAAAGAAATGTTTTGATTTACAGAAGTAATTTAAAAACTCTCCCTCTCTCATTAATCTGGGATTTGAAGATATAAATTAAAATTTTGGTAATCCCAATTGACCTAAAACCCGGGAAAAAAAAAAAGGTTTTTTTCTGATTTTCATGCAGTTTGGTTGGGGAAAAAACCCTTTCAGAGGGGTTTCCTTTTTATAATTTATACAAAATTCTGGGGTTTTTAACTGTAAATTTCTATCTTTTGGGTACAACTTTTAAATTTTAAATGATGTGGTTGTCATTTCCCCTCAGTCTCAATTAAAAAAAAATCAACAAGGGGAAAACTACACTAGCCTCAAAAATTTTAGTGTTATCAACCAAAATGTTTTGTGAAAGTTTATCCTTTGGGATCCCCTTTCAATTTGACATTGGGCACATTCACTGTTTTTTCCCGGGGGGCAAAATTGGGAAATTTCACAGGGCAAGGCAGTAAACACCCCCCCTCGTGAAAAAATCAGAGCAAAGGGGAAAAAAAATTTTTTTTCTTTAATTCAGCCCAAATGACAGGGAAAAAAACATGGTAAAAAATATTTGGCCCGGAAAAGACCATTTCCACTGGGGCCCTAATTTTACTTGGGCGCTTTCCAAAACTGAAGCAGGGGTCATCCGAAGTCAGTGACCATATTTTTTATTGATGTAACCTTTAACAAAAAACCCCAGTGGTGAAAACTTTTAAGCAAAAAAAAGGGGGTTTTACACAAAGCCCGTTTTTCCCGGCCATAGGGAGGATCAAAAGGGTTTCTGGTTTAGGCGTTTTGGGGGGTTCTATAGCAGGGGGACCCGGCCAATATCCTGTTTTTTAAAACTGTAGTGCAACAATTTTACAACGCAAAAACTTAGAAATTTAAATTTTTGTAATGTAAAAGAGCTCCCGTCTTTTTAAAATTTAAAAAAACCTTAAAACCCGATCATGCGGAGCCGTGAGAAAAAGAGCAAAAAGGGGACAGGGGGAAAATAGGAAAACTTGTGGCCCCAAAAAAGGGAGAAAAAAAATTTTCTTCTCTTTCCCCTTTAAAAGAAGCAAAAAACAACAGGAATTTTATTTGGTTTTTGTCTTTTTTTATCTTTGTTAAAAATTTTTAAACCCCCTTTCCGACCCGGAATAACCCCCTACCTCCCGATACCCGTAAGGGTTTTACTACAGGATAACTCAATGATAGTGACATTTGAGGGCTGGGGGTTTAGCTACAGGTTCGCCTTCCTGCCTTTTTTATCCCCCTTCCCAAAACCGCAAACTTGCCCCGGGGCCTAAAATGAATGGGGAAACAGTGACAACCGTTTTTTCACTCCCCTTTTTACCCCTTTAAAATCTTGTGAAGGCTTCCACTGAAAACGGGCCCTTTCCCTGGGCCCCCTGGGGAAGGAAATGGTTTAAAAAGCCATCTTTGTTTTAAACCCTTTTTAAAATTGTTAATACAAGACAACCCCAGTGGAACTTAAAGTAAAAAATAAAAAAAAAAATAAAAATAATTTTCGTGTATAAAAAAAAATTTAAAAAAAAACCAAAATTAGAAGTTCAAATCACCCCTTTTTGCCAAATTTTTCAAATAAAAAAATAAAATAATTAAAAAAATTTCAAAATAATTGGGGATTTTTCTCGGCCCCGAAAAAATTGATCTATTAAAATATCACAAACGGGTTTTTCCGTTTCAGAAACCCAGGGCCAGTGCCTAGGGCAGCAGGCTGTAGGGGGCGGCACCAGATGTTACACACAATTTTTTTTTTCAACCCCCTGCCCTGCCTCCAGTGTTACATTTCCAAAGAAAACTGGTGTATTTTAAGGGGATAGGGGAGGTGGAAGGGCTTTTTTCCTGTAAATCGGCTGTATCAGAAGGAGGGCGCAACCCTATGGGAAATTTTTTTCCCTGTTGTCGTGGCTCCCCCCGGGAGCTCTGGTATATTTCTTGGTGCTGAGCACAGAAGCCGGCTACTGTGAAAGGGGTGAAGTTGGGTGATGAGTTGTGCCCCCGGGCGCGGTACTACAAGTGGTCATTACGGAGGTGTGCAGTTTTCCCTTTAAAGGGGTTTGGGGTCCAAACATTGATTCATTTTCCCTTTATCCTGGTTTCTCGTTTCATTTGGAAATTTATGGCTTTACTGGTTTACTTCTACTATTGGCTGCAGTGATGACAGTAAGAACACAAATTGTAGCTATAGTGGCCAGTGCTGGCAAGCCTATCGGAGGATTGAACAGGTCTTAGCTATAAGACCTAGGAGCTGTGCAGCTCAACAAGAGGGGGTATCTCGAATGGTAGGGGGATGTTAAAGGACACATATTGCAAATGCTTTTTTTTTGAAGATCTTTAAACAAAAAAAGAAACCTTTGAGTGAACCCCCTTTTACTGTGCTACCAGGCCATAAAGTGCAAGGGTAAGACAAGGCAGCATTCTAAAAACATATATAGGGGGCACAAAACGTTTCCCTCCACCCCTTGGGTAGGAGGGAAGGGAGGGTTTGAACTCACAGTGCCAACGTCTACTGAAATTGGTTGAAGAGTCCCGTGTAAAACCCGTCTCATCCCCCCAACCTACCGTTTGGGGGGGAAATTTCCCCGATTGGGACCCTTGTCCCCCGGCTGTTGGGAAGGCTGGGAGGTACCCCAAATTTTTTGGGGATGTCCCGGGGATCCAGGGCTTTCCCTAAACCCCGGGGACTCCCCGGGGAGTTCATGTTTGCGGGACGGCAAAAGTGTCCCGATCCCGGCCGCATTCGGGGTTCTCGCCCCCCTAATTACCCCCCCTGTGCCCCAAAAGGGCCCCCCTCCTCCCTTCCCCAACCAGCCCCCTGTCCCCAAAAATAACCCTCCCCCCCTGCCCCCAACTCACCCCCCCTGTCCCCAAAAACGGCCCCCCCCCCTTCCTGCCCAATTCAAACACCCCCCCTCCCGTCCCCTACTCAGCCCCCCTGTCCCCCAAAGGGCCCCCCTCCCCCGCCCCAAAATAGCCCATCCTCCTTCCCTGTCCCCTAACTTATCCCCCCTGTGCCCCAAAACGGACCCCTCACCCCCCTTCCCCCCCTAACCACCCCCTCCTGTTCCCCCAAAACGGCCCCCCTCCCACCCTGGCCCCTAACTCAGCCCACCCTCCCTCCTAGTCCCCTAACTAAGCCCCCCGTACCCCAAAACGGCCCCCCCATCCCTCCCTGTCGCCTAACTCAGCCCCTCCTGTGCCCCAAACGGCCCCCCTCCCTCCCTGGCCCCTAACTCAGCCCCCTCCCTCCCCGTCCCCTAACTTAGCCCCCCTCTGTGCCCCAAAATGGCCCCCCCTCCCTCCCTGTCCCCTAACTCAGCCTCTCCTGTGCCCCAAAACGGCACCCCCCCCCCCTGCCCCCCAAACTCACCCCCTCCTGTCCCCCAAAGGCCCCACCCTCCCTGGGCCCCTAACCCCCCCCCCTCCCGCCCCAAACTTACCCCCCCTTTTCCCCCAAAAGGGCCCCCTCCTCCCTGCCCTAATCAGCCCCTCCTGTCCCCCCAAAAAGGCCCCCCCTCTCCCCATGTCCCCTAACTCAGCCCGCCATGCCCCAAAACGGCCCCCCTCCCTGTCCCCTAACTCAGCCCCCCCCGTCCCCCAAAACGGCCCCCCTCCCTTCCTGTCCTCTAACTTAGCCCCTCCCGTCCCTACCTCAGTTCCCATGCCCCAAAACGGCCCCCCCCCCTCCCCCCCGCCCCCCGAAATGGCCCCCCTTCCATTCCTGTCCTCTCACTCAGCCCCTCCCTGCCCTCAAAATACCCCCCTCCCCTTTTTGGCCCCTTCCCACTCCCCCTGCCCCCAAAATTTGGCCCCCCTCCCTGAATCTCCATTCCTACCGCCCCCGCCCCAACCCCCCCTCTCTCCTTCTGCTCCTTTCCAACCACCCCCCCTTGGCACACTCCCCCCCCCCCCCCCCAACACTGTTTTCCCCCCTTCCCCCAAAGGCCTACCCCCGCTTTCCCACATGCTGATGGGCTACCATATCCAGGAAGCTGAGCGGCACCATCCCCCCACAGGCACCCCTCTTTTTAGGTGCCTGCTGTGAAGTCATCCGTTTTCCCGCTGCTGAAAATTATAGCAATTGGGAAACTGGGGACATCCCTCCACACCAAACATTGGGGCGTGGACACCCCGTGTTTGGATGTACCCCGCTTTTTCCCCAAAACGGTAGATTATTCAGCAGCTGGGGAAAACGGGGGGACACCATCCCCCACAGCGGGCACCCCCTTTCCTGGACGCCCCTGTTTGGATGCACCCACTTTCTCGTGCACTGAATAGGCTATTCTGCACCCCGGAAAACTGGGTGAATGGTTCACAGCAGGCTCCCGGGGAAAATGGTGATTCCCCATTTGTAGGGTTGTTGTTTTTTTCAGGTTCCCATTTGGACTCGATAGTTCGCTGGACTGCATGGACAGCGTTACACTGTTTTTTAATAAAAAAGGGTAACGAGGGGGTGTGTCAGGGGTGTTTATTTTAAAAAAAGTGTTTTTTTTTTGTTTCTTTGTTTTTTTTTTTATTTTCTTCCATGATTGTGGCGGGATCTGGATGACGCCCCTACATTACTAGCTCGGGCTTTGGTGTCAGCTCCCCCTGTTTTTTTTTGCCCAAAAGGGTGACAAAACCCCCGGCACTATTACCCCCGTCCACAATGCACCAGAGGTATGGGAAAGCCCGGGAACCATCAGAATGGGCCCTCAATGTGAGGGTCGCTTTTGAGCGTGCAGGGTGGTATTTTTAGAATGGGAAGTTTCCCGTAACAGGGGTTTTTCCCACCCGATAGTATCAGCTGCAGCTGTCGTTTTACCTTGGCTGGTTTTGGGGAAATTGGGGGAACTCACGTTTTTTTTTTTCTGAAAATTTTTTATTTAGTGAGAAACTGACAAAGGGTCCCCTGAATGATTCAGGAGGTGCCCCCTGTAGGATTTCAAAAAAAAATGATTTTTGACAAAAATAAAAAAAGTGGGGTATTCCCCAAATTTTCCCTAAAACCCTTAGGGGGAAAACCCAAAAGCTGCAGCCCGTACATCGAATGAGAAAATCCAGGATACGATCCCCTTCCCCTTTAAAATTTCCGCCCGCAGGCCCCCCCAAAAAAGACCCTACATTAGAGGGTCCGCTCCTGCGGGGTTTCTGGCTCTTCCCCCTTTGGCTCTTTCCAAAAAAGGGAAAAAAAAACTTTTTTGCTATCTCAAAAAAGAAAAAAATTTAGATTTTTTGTTTTCCCTTTTGATCAAAAAATGTTAACCCCCCCCGGCTTACACGGGATTCAAGGGGGGTCCCATGTTTTTACCTCCACTAGAGTCAAAATTTAACTTTTCTGGGTAACGACCTCCATAATCCGAAGAAACATAAAAAAGCACCAAAACCTGCATGCTACTGCATGATTAACAAACCCTTTAAGGGGGCGGGGTGCAAGAACCAAAAGGGGCACCATTCCTCCCTATATAGTTTAAAACAATAATGCCCAAAAACAACTATATTCCGCAAAAAAAAATTTCTGAAAAAAAAAAATGTGAACTTTGGTGCCACGGCTTGCTGCGCTATGATTACACCACTCCAATACCAGTGGCACACCATTGCTAAAAGGGCTATAAAATAAGGAAACCCCTAAAGAACATTTTTGCTTCACAATACATGAAAAAACTTTGAGTTTTCTTAGTTCACCGTTTTATCAAAAAATGTTTAAAGCCACCCCCGCTTACAACGGGACCCAAAAGGCGGTGGTCCTTTTTATTCTTACCTCCACCAGAGTAAAAACGATTTCCATAGGGTCAACCGACCTCCATAACCAAGAGAAACAAAAAAAAAAGCACCAACCCTGCATCATACGCACTGATATAACAACCTTGGGGAAGTGGACGGGTGAAAGAACCAAAATGGAGGCATCCATTCCTCCCTATATATTTTTTAAAAAGCAATATATGCCAAATAAAACATAAGTTCTCCCAAAAAAAAAACATTTCTGAAAAACACAATGTGAACCTGGGTGGGCCCCTGGCTTGGCTGCAGCATATGTATATACACGCACTCCAATCCAGTGGCACCCATCTGCTAAAAGGGCTATACAATACATGGAAACCTCCAAAGAAGCATTTATGCTATCTACAATACATGAAAAAACTTTGAGATTCTTAGTTCACACGTTTTGATCAAAAAAATGCTTAAGCCACCCCCGGCTTACAACGGGATCTCAAGGCGGGTGGTCCTACTGTATTCTTACCTCTCACTAGAGTCAAATTCAGACTTCTCATAGGGTCAACCGACCTCCATAATCCAGAGACAAACATAAAAAAAGCACCAACCCTGCATGCATACTGCACTGATATAACAACCTGTGGAAGTGGGTGGGGTGCAAGAGACCTAAATGGAGGCAATAAGCATTTTTTGATCAAAACGTGTGAACTAAGAATCTCACAGTTTTTCATTTATTGTAGATAGCATAAATGCTTCTTTAGAGGTTTCCATGTATTGTATAGCCCTTTTAGCAGATGGTGTGCCACTGGTATTGGAGTGCGTGTATATACATATGCCGCAGCCAAGCCAGTGGCACCCAGGTTCACATTGTGTTTTTCAGAATTTTTTTTTGTGCAGGACTATACATTGTATTTGGCATATATTGCTTTTAAACTATATAGGGAGGAATGGATGCCTCCATTTTGGTCTCTTGCACCCCGCCCACTTCCACAGGTTGTTATATCAGTACAGTATGCATACAGGGTTGGTGCTTTTTTATGTTTCTCTCTGGATTATGGAGGTCGGTTGACCCTATGAAAAGTCTGAATTTGACTCAATTGAGAGGTAAGAATACAGTAGGACCACCGCCTTGAGATCCCGTTGTAAGCCGGGGGTGACTTAAGCATTTTTTGATCAAAACGTGTGAACTAAGAATCTCAAAGTTTTTTCATGTATTGTAGATAGCATAAATGCTTCTTTTGAGGTAATAGTGACACAGGGTTAGTGTCGGCCTTTGGGTGACAAAAACTGCCGCAGGCTGACACCAAGCCTGAGTGCTAGTAATGGAAAGGTGTCTGTCAGATACCACCATTACTATCACTGGAAAAAATGGAAAAAAAATAACACAGAAACAAAATAAAAAAGCAATTTATTTAAATAAACTCCCTGACACCGTCCCTCACTGACCATGTTAGTTTAGAAATAGATGCTGCACTGGTCCGACATTGTCTAATGAATCCAAAAGTATTAAACTCCAATCCCCTGCACTCCTGAAGGTCATGGCTGTAGCTGATCATCTTGAGGTGCATGGAATGGTGAACAGGCCAGAGCCGCACCACAATCTCCAGGGGGTTGGGCTTTGGTCTCTCCCCCAGGAGATTATGCTGAAAGCTGTGGCCTTTACCTCCTCTTTCACCCCTGTGACCTAGTGCCAACACGAAATACAACACTCACCTAAAACTCTATAACCCCCTGACCACTGCCTGTTATACCATACCCCCCGTACTCCACATATCACCCCATGGGGAGTTTGTACAGAGGTGGGAATTGGTAGGGAGGTGCTGGAGTAGTGCAGAGTCTAAGATGTTTGTGTGGTTAATTCTGAAGGGACAAGGCCGGGAGAAGTGGTCATGGCGATCTGCAAGGAATGGAGAAAGGGAAGAACTCCCAACAGAGAAAAGGTCACCTGTGAGTCACTAAATTGTATTGTAGTGTCATCACTTATATGTCTGCAGAGCTTGTGTACAGCTGCTATCTACCCCTGTATGGTCACTGTATGGTGGTATATACAGTCTGCAGAGCCTGTTTACAACTGCTATCTACCCCCATATGGTCACTGTATGGTGGTATATACAGTCTGCAGAGCCTGTGTACAACTGCTATCTACCCCCGTATGGTCACTGTATGTCAGAAATGTTGGTAGGAGTGTAATGGTTTATATTCAGGATCAGTATGGCTGTCACTATGTGGTGGTGATATGTGATCATGGCGTGGTGGTATTACTCAGTCACTGTGTGGTGGTGATGTTGTCATGGTGTGGTGGAATTATTTGATCTCTGTATAGCTGTATCATTGATAATATTAATCTTGGTGTGGTCAGTAACAGTATGGGGATATTTGTTATCTGCACAGCGGTATTATGTGGTCACTGTATTATCCATAGAACATTGTCTTACAGCTGTTTGTATGGATTTCTGTATATACAATACATTTCTTTATATAATTACATATTTACAGACCCTAGTGGCGCCGCTATTGTGTTGGCGCTGGTCTTCTAGAGGGACGGGGCATGATTTTGTTTGGTGGGGCGTGGTTAGAGGAGTTTCCTGGTATGATGTAATTTGTTAGGCATGGCCTGATGTGATGTCATTTGTTTGGACGTGGCCCGAGACGTGGCTAATGTGTCCCTATTTACAATCTCTAAATGTTGGGAGATATGTGTCTGTGCTGTGTCCCCCACCCGATCTCAGCCATTAGTGTGCTAGCAGTGGGATGCAGTTTACATGATGTTATCAGCTCAGCTCTGCTCCTGACCCTCAGTGGTCTTTCTGGGAATGGGGGGGGAGAGAATGCAATGAATCTGCCAAGTGAGGAGACTACATGACAGAACTAGCTTTATCAGAAGGTCAGTGTATGTTGAAGTGAATGTAAGTCCTGATTTACACCTGTATTATTTACGTTTTTCTGTTACATCATCGAAACAGAATGGTGAAAATTATGGTGGCGCTGGATCCGTTACATGACAGACACCCAACAGTGCTCACCGACCCCATTAACTATAATGTGAACTGAAAAAAAAGCGTGGAATGCTGCAATATTTTTTCCATCTTTTTTGGATAAGATCTGTGACACAGATGTGAAATGAGTCTAAGTATGAGAATATCTGTTTGTTTTCTGTGTATGCACGATACTGTAATTGTATTAAAGGGGATTTATCGCTTCATCAGTTCGTGTGTTTCCTTGTACTTTCAGTTTCTCAGTTACTAAAATCCAGGGGCGTTTCTTCCCCTCCCAGCTGGGTGTTTCTTAACTGAAGGGGGATGACATCATCCACCCCCTTCACTGTTCATGCTCGCTCCAGAGTTAGTGTGTTTGTTTGAGATCAGTGGGAGGGGATAGTACATCCCTGCTCTTCCACCCCCCTCTCTGTCTGAGTCCACATGTCACTGTGTGTTTCCTCTCCCTATGCAGTCTTATTTTGTAAGAGCTGTTTGTTCACATAGCACACCCTACATTCAGTATAGACAGTCTTCTATAAACTCAGAGCACTGATCTCTTCTCCTCTCACAGCTGGAGGTTTGTTACAGGTGAATCCAGTCTTCTATGAACACAGCTCTGTCTCCCTTCTATGCTAACACGCACCGAGGAACCGAGCACAATTCTGCTGTTTTCTGATTGTAAAAGTAGCTTCAGTGTCAATGAGGAGCTGGTGGCTGTATAGAGTGAAATGTTGCCAGCCCCTTATTCTGTGTGAGAAAGGCAAGAATGCGCTTCCATGAATACAACCGGAGGCCAGACAGAATGTAAATTAGTAGAACCGTCAGCCAATGAAATGAAAGGAGGTGGGATCTGACCGACACTGGGGAACACTGTTTACAGAAAACGAAGATAAGGAAGACAGTGAAAACAAGACAGCTTTGCAAATGACATCCAATTGCAAAGTTGTTTATTTTCACTGTCCCCTTATTCGAAAGACCATTTAATGAAATGATACAACCCCTTTAAATAGGAGAATATGTACTGGATCCAGGGCCCAAAGAAAAATAAAAAAAAATCTTATACTCTCCTCCCCCAGTTCCAGCGGCATGTCACTAGCTGACTTGACTATTCAAAAGTGACAGCGTGTCAACAGAAGACAGAAGAGATGCCAATGGAACCGGGGAATGCTGAGTGTAGCTTTTTTTTATTTTACTTGGTGCCCTGGACCCTTAGAAATAACTTTTTAATATGGCAGACAACCCCTTTATTTACACACGACTAGACCAACCATTTTACCCTTAAAACTGCAGCGATTTGTGGTAACATTAGGTTGGTTTTCAATCCCCGATTTCCAAGAGCCATAGCTTTTTCATCATTCGGTTGAGATAGCCATACAAGGGTTTGTTTTTGGAGAATGCGCTGTAGTTTTCTTTAGTACTATTTTGGAGTGCATTTCACTTTTTGATCACTTTATATTCTGTTTTACATGAGATGGGATGAACAAAAACAAAAAATGTTAGCATTGTTTTTATGTATTTTTTATAGCATTTATCATGTGCTGTAAAACAAAGATTTTTTTATAGTATAGGTTGCGGCACACATGCTGATACCAGATACATGAAGGTTTTTTTTCTTTCAGTGATAATGCGTTTTTATTGGTAAAACTGTGATTTCAATGATTTTTTTTTATTTCTTGCACTATAATATTTTATTTAAAGGGGTTGTCTCTCTACATCGATTCATCTTACCTCAGGTCTGTTTTCTTGGTTCATTTTAAATTCGGGGGCGTGTTTACTGGCTTCTACTAGGCTGCAGTAGAAGCCAGGTCTGTAGCTATAGCAACCAGTTCTGGCAGCCTATCAGGAGAGCTCAAACAGGTCTGTAGCTATAGCGACCTCAGGAGTTGATGCAGCCCATACAAGAGCTGATAACTCAGAATAGGTAGGACACTGTTAATGGACACATATTGCAAGGTGACTTGTTTTTGCAAGATCTTTAACATAAAAAGCAATCCTTGTGGTGAGACAACCCCTTTAAATGTTTTTACTGTTTGATTTTTCCCACTTTGGGCATTGAAGATGGGATTTTTAGGTTGCTTACATAATACACTGTACTAGTTATGTAGTGCACTGTATTATTGCCTGTTTGTCAAGCAGAGTCTAATAGACTCAAATAGATGGGAGTAACAAAGGCCCCCAGTTAGCATGGCAACACAGCAGCACCCTGCAATATCTGCTACTGACAAAGGGAGCCCTGTTCTCTCTAACCACCTAGCCTAAACGATATGATCGCCATCTACATGCAGCCTTAATGCAGTATGTGAACCTGGCCTAACTGGGCCTTACCGACATTTGATGTATGAGAACGTCATAGTGTCGGTAAGGGGCTAATTGCAGCTGACACCTGCTCCTGTCAGCTCCGTTTCCTGCTTTTAAACTCTTTAGAGGCTCCCGTCCATTTCTCGCTCCGATCAGCATCATTTAATAATATCGCCTCCATGTCTGTAATTTTTTGTCAGGAACTGCTGGAACTGCCATCTTTGAACACCCTTCTGTATTGTTTATACAATACGAAAGAGTGTACTGACAATCGAGCCCCCCTAGGGGGACTCGATATTACTGTGAAAAAAAAATGTTTTAAAGTATAAATAAAAGTATTAAAAGTTCAAATCACCCCCCTATTGCCATTTTACAAATAAAAATAAATTTAACCCCTTAAGGACCAGGCGTTTTTTTGGGGGTGACACGTTCGTTTTTCCCTCCTCGCGTTCTGAAAGCCATAACTTTTTTATTTTTCCACCTACATAGACACATGAGGGCTTTTATTTTGCGGGAAAAGATGTAATTTCTAATGGTGTTACTCACTATACTATAGAATATACTGGGAAACCGCAAAAAAATTCCAAGTGGGACAAATTGTGAAAATTTTTTTATTTTCGCCATGTTTGCGGGGGTTTTGTTTTTACGGCGTTCAATCTTCGGTAAATATAATGTGTTATTTGTATTCTACAGGTTGTTACGCATCCACCAATACCAAACATGTAGGGTTTCCGTTATGTTTTGGTACCGTAAAAAAATTCCAAACATTTTCTATTTTTTGAAATTTGCGCCACGGCGCCATTTTGTGCGACCAATAACTTTTTTGTACTAACACCTATGGATGTCAGTGTGGAGGCATTTTTTGCGGGCTGAAGTGTACTTTTTATCGCTAGCAGTTTGGAATGCACGCGACTTTTTTGATCATTTTTATTCCATTTTTTGAGTGACGTAAAATGACCAAAAAACGCAATTTGGTGTTTGGAATTTTTTCTTCTAACGGTGTTCAGCGTACGGGATAAATGATGTTATATTTTTAATATCGGACTTTTTCGGACACGGCGATACCAAATATGTGTAACTTTTTTATTATTTTAATGATTTTATTTGTAAAATGGGGAAAGGGGGGTGATTTGAACTTTTAATACTTTTTTTTTTGTACTTTATAACGTTATTATTTTTTTTTTTTACTGTGACATTGAGACCACCTATGGTAATTGACCACTAGGTGGCGCGATAGGCAATGCATTAGGGTGTACAAAGATGGCGGTTTTCCCACTTCCTGTCTGCGGACGGAAGTGGGGCAAACCAGCCAGGGTAAGTGACGGGAGACTTCCCAAGGCTCCCCACCACCATGCGCCGGTGCCGATGACCATACCGATCGGTGCGCGGCACCGATCGGCATTCACTCAGACGCCGCGGCCATCTTTGCCGCGGTGCCTGATGGGTAAAACAGCGCCAGCGGCGAAGCCACCCACCGGCGCTGTTACGGCCGGGTGTTAGCGGCTATGGGCCCCTACCACCCGACGGCTGTGCTGGGGGGTCGCGACGCGATCCCCCTGCAAAGCCCCTTAGCGGCCCTGGGACGTACTCATACGCTCAAGGTCGTTAAGGGGTTAAAGAAGTTTCACATATTTGGTATCTCTGCGTTTAAAGAAAAACCACAAAAACTGCACTAGAAATAAAGTAGGAGGAGCAAACCTACTAAGATAAACAGACCCTGGATATACCAAAATATGTAAGACAACCAAACCACAAAAGTGGTATAAATCCTAGGAAAGGATAAAACTTAGCTTTTATTTATATATCCAAAATAAAAAAGAAAATATAAATTACATAATGCTCACCAAAATACCTAAACTAACCAAATTTCTATCCCTACCACATATATGCTACCTAACCAAGAAAAAAGTGGGGTAGTCGCCCCGATAAGGGCGTCCCCAACCTCGTACCTTCTTAACTAAACCCTAGGGACTATGACTATAACTATGAAAGTCTAATGTCAATATTTAGCAAGATATAATTAATAAACTCCCATAGAGATATATATTGTCTGAAAAGTAGCACACCATGAGTCAATCAATACCCAGTATAATATGTCAGGTGTGCAAGCATTGGCCCTACAGGTATAGTATATATCCTGAATATCATATCCAAACACCAACATTTATTGGCTATACTATCTATACACAAACATTTGTTGGCTGTCCAACCATAAACAACCAATATTTCCGACGCGTTTCCCCTCAAGAATTTGTGAGGTTCATCAGGGAACAAGAAGTGTACAGAATACAAATAACAAGCAGTATATAAGAGCAAGATAAATAGCCAATGTGGCACAACTCACGACCCTGGTTATATGGTCAATTGGGTGATGAAGAGCAGAGTCCTAAAATGATACTAATAGGATCTCCCGGTCCACATCCACAGTAAGGTAGCAAGATAGTGGTGGACAAGTGAGCAATACACACAGGGGAGTTTAAATACTTGCCCCTGATTGGTCTGACACCTGTATACATATCCACTGCCCATAGTAAGGAACCATAAACAAATACATAGAAAGCATGCAAAAACCGGCGTCCTAAGCCGCTATCTGCGCATGCGCCGGCAGTAAGATCGCGAGAGCCGAGATGTTAAAGCTCCCACTGACAGGTACCGGCGCGCCTGCGCCCTGTGGAGGCCGGAGATACCCGACGTCTAGTCCTATGTGCGCGTAAGGGAAATCCCGCGAGACGCGGGATCATAAGAAACAAATACCCCATCGCGCAGATGCGGGACAAGAAAAAGCAGATAGAAAGAGAGGTATACGTTGTCATGACTACCCATGCCGCCGCCGGGCTGGTGGGAGAGTACTGTCGTTTTTTTCTGAGAAATATCAAGACATTCTGGATAATATTGTGTTTTGGGGCAGATATTTAGACGATATCATCATACTTTGGACTGGATCACGTGACTTATTTTGTACCTTTGTGGGTGACCTCAATGTAAATGATGTAGGCTTAAAGTTCACCTATGAAATCAGTTTCTCTGAACTGATTTTTTTGGATTTACGGATTACCAAGGGTGATAATGGCACCTTGAACACCATGGCTTACCGTAAAACTACCGCTGGCAATAGTTTACTAAGGTGGGAAAGTGCCCACCCTACCCCACTCAAACGTGGTATACCTAAGGGCCAATATATAAGAATACGTCGTAATTGCACTGATATTAGAACATTTAAATCAGAAGCAAACGACCTTAAAAGAAGGTTTATCCAACGGGGTTACCCCAAAAGAGTCCTTTCGGAAGCTTATAACTTTGCCCGTGATAATGACAGAAAAACCTTTTTGGGGAAACGTGAGGTTGAGCCACCACATGATATTGTGCGAATTATTGGAACATTTGACGAATCTTCGTCACAAATCCGGGAATTACTTAATAACTATTGGCCTCTCCTCAAGCATGATTCTGATATCTCTGAATTTATCGAACCACGTCCAAGCATTACTTTTAGAAAGGGGAAAAGTATTGGAGACATGTTGGTGCACAGTCACTTTATTCCTCCTAAGTCTCAAACAACTTGGCTATCATCACCACGAGTGGTGGGTACGTTTAGATGTGGTGGATGCAAGGCATGTCCATTTATTAATGTCTCCAAAAGTTTTAAATGTATTCCATCAGGACGTATTTTTGATATGCAGGATTACGCTAACTGTAAAAGCAAAGGCGTAGTCTACCAATGCACGTGTAATTGTCCATTGATGTACATTGGCAAAACCAAACGTGAATTCAGACGTCGCATTCTGGAACACGTGGGAGACATTAATCATCAGCGTGACACCACGGTGGCACGCCACATGAACTCCATACATAAAAGAAATCCCTTAGAATTGTCTTTTTCAATTATTGAGGTGGTGAAACCGTCAGTGAGAGGGGGTGATTTTGATCGTAAATTACTCCAGCGTGAAGCACGTTGGATCTATCATCTTAAGACTCTTAAACCACAAGGTTTAAATGACAATCTATTATTTACTTCATTTATCTAATATTGGTCCGGTATGATATCTTTATATTGAATATATATCATTTATCCTTGATTGTTTATTTTTCTATTTGCTATTTTACATATTTTAGGTTGCTGACACATATCTTTTGTCCATATATAGGTTCTATGCTTTTTCATATTTTTTGATTTAGCATGCATTACATGTGTATTCTCTTTGATGGTAACATAAATAGAAAACTATAGCAGGCTATTGTTTGCTGATATATTTAGAATATTCGTAGAGGTTAGAATATGGATATCACAAGGGGTACTATAATTTGATATCCCATCTTTATTCTTATCCCATTTGGGATAATATATAACCTCTTTTGTCCAACTAGCTTTATACCTGCTGGATAAATCGTTGTATCATATATTGAATACACATTGTTAATTGTTTTCTATGTGTTCCTTCCCGGCGGCGGCATGGGTAGTCATGACAACGTATACCTTTCTTTCTATCTGCTTGTTCTTGTCCCGCATCTGCGCGATGGGGTATTTGTTTCTTATGATCCCGCGTCTCGCGGGATTTCCCTTACGCGCATATAGGACTAGACGTCGGGTATCTCCGGCCTCCACAGGGCGCAGGCGCGCCGGTACCTGTCAGTGGGAGCTTTAACATCTCGGCTCTCGCGATCTTACTGCCGGCGCATGCGCAGATAGCGGCTTAGGACGCCGTTTTTTGCATGCTTTCTATGTATTTGTTTAATAGTCTTTACTATGGGCAGTGGATATGTATACAGGTGTCAGACCAATCAGGGGCAAGTATTTAAACTCCCCTGTGTGTATTGCTCACTTGTCCACCACTATCTTGCTACCTTACTGTGGATGTGGACCGGGAGATCCTATTAGTATCATTTTAGGACTCTGCTCTTCATCACCCAATTGACCATATAACCAGGGTCGTGAGTTGTGCCACATTGGCTATTTATCTCGCTTTTATATACTGCTTGTTATTTGTATTCTGTACACTTCTTGTTCCCTGATGAACCTCACAAATTCTTGAGGGGAAACGCTCGGAATAATTTGGTTGTTTATGGTGGACAGCCACAAATGTTTGTGTATAGATAAGTTATAGCCAATAAATGTTGGTGTTTGGATATGATATTCAGGATATATACTATACCTGTAGGGCCAATGCTTGCACACCTGACATATTATACTGGGTATTGATTGACTCATGGTGTGCTACTTTTCAGACAATATATATCTCTATGGGAGTTTATTAATTATATCTGCTAAATATTGAATTAGACTTCATAGTTATACGTCATAGTCCCTAGGGTTTAGTTTAGAGGTACGAGGTTGGGAGCCCTTATCGGGCGACTACCCCACTTTTTCTTGGTTAGTAGCATATAATGTGGTAGGGATAGAAATTTGGTTAGTTTAGGTATTTTGGTGAGCATTATGTAATTTATATTTTCTTTTTTATTTTGGATATATAAATAAAAGCTAAGTTTTATCCTTTCCTAGGATTTATACCACTTTTGTGGTTTGGTTATCTCTGCGTTTGTAAAAGTCCCATCTATTAAAATATAACATCATTTATCCCATACGCTGAAAACTGTACACGTACATAGATGGATGCACAAAATTTGTTGGTCACAGAAAATGGGGCTGTGGCAAAAATGTAAAAAATTTAAAATGTTTGGATTGTTTTTACGGTGCTAAAACATAAAGAAAACCTTACATATTTGGTATTGGCGGAATCTTATCAACCTGCAGAAAACAGATAACTCATTATTTATACTGAAGAATGAATGGCGTAAAAACAAAACCTTCACAAACATGGCGCAAGAACTTTTTTTTTACATTTTTTTACATTTCAATGCTGTTTCCCAGTATATTCTATGGTACGGTGAATTACACTATTAGAAAGTAAAAATCATGCTGCAAAATAAAAGCCACCGTATCTCTATGTAGATGGAAAAATAAAAAAGTAAAGGCTCTTGGAAGGCGAAGAGGAAAAAAATTAATGTGCCCAAAAAAATTGGCTGCAGTGGGGAGGAGTTTATGGGGGCATATTCAGGTTCAGTACCTAGGACAACATGTGTTGAAAATAAGTCCCTGTGAACACCGTATTCCAAACACCAAAATTACCCTTTAGCCTTCAAAAATTATATCCTTTCCCAGGTCCATAGGTGAAAGTACAAAAAAGTTATTGATCGCAGAGAATGGCATTGTGGCACAAATTAAAAAATTAGAAAACGTTTTAATTTTTTTTACGGTACTAAAACATACAGAACATCATGCAAATTTGGTATTGCTGGAATTGCATCAACCTGCAGAATACAGATAACACATCATGTATACCTATATATGTAAAAATGAACGTCGTACCCCGGCAAACATGGCGAAAATACTTTTTTTCACATTTCGCCACACTTAGAATTTTATTTTGGTTCACCAATATGTTCTTTGGTACGGTGAATGACACCATTAAAAAGTAAATCTTTACCTGCAAAATAAAAACCTGCATACAGTGGGGAAAATAAGTATTTGATGCACTGGCAATTTTTCAAGTTTTCCCACCTACAAAGAATTTAGAGGTCTGTAATTTTTATGGTAGGGAAACTTCAACTGTGACAGACAGTATCTAAAAAAAAATCCAAAAAATCACATTGTATGATTTTTAAATAATTAATTAGCATTTTATTGCATGAAATAAGTATTTGATACAATAGAGAAACAACTTAATATTTGGTCCAGAAACCTTTGTTTACAATTACTGAGGTCAGACATTTCCTGTAGTTCTTGACCAAGTTTGCACATACTGCAGAAGGGATTTTGGCCCACTCCTCCACACCGATCTTCTCCAGATCTTTAAGGTTTCGGGGCTGTCGCTGGACTACATTGAAATTCAGCTCCCTCCAAAGATTTTCAATTGGGTTCAGGTCTGGAGACTGGCTAGGCCACTCCAGGACCTTGAAATTATTTTTTGGAGCCATTCCTTAGTTACCCTGGCTGTGTGTTTTGGGTCTTTGTTATGCTGGAAGACCCAGCCACAACCCATATTCAATGATCTTACTGAGGGAAGGAGGTTGTTGCCCAAAATCTTTCAATATATGGCCCCATCCATCTTCCCTTCAATACTGTGCAATCGTCATGTTCCCTTTTCAGAAAAGTACTCCCAAAGTATGATGTTTCAACCCCCCAGTTCACATTTGGGATGGTGTTCTTGGGGTTGTAGTCATCCTTCTTTTTCCTCCAAACATGGCGAGTGAAGTTGATACCAAAAAGTACTATTTTGGTCTCATCTGAACACATGACCTTCTCTAGTGCCTCCTGTGGATCATTCAGATGGTCAATGGCGAACTTCAAACAGGCCTGGGCATGTGCTAGTGTGAGCAGGTGGACCTTACATAACCTGTAGGATTTTAATCCATGACAGAGTAGTGTGTAACTAATGGTAATCTTTGAGACTGTGGTACTAGCTCTACTCAGGTTATTGACCTGGTCCTCCTGTGTAGTTCTGGACTTATTCCTAATTCTCAGAATCATTCTTACCCCACGAGGCGAGATTTTGCTTGGAACGCCAGACCGAGGAGGAATGACAGTCATCTTTGACCTACAAGGTTCTCCATAACCTCTCCCCTCCATACATATCTGCCTTAATCTCTAAATACCTCCTCTCACGCAACCTCCGCTCTTCACAGGTCCTTCTTCTCTGCTCTCCTCTTATCAGCTCTTCGCGTAAACGTCTCCAAGACTTCTCCCGTGCTTCCCCCACACTCTGGAACTCACTGCCTCAACACCTCAGACGGGCCCCGTCGCGCACTTGCCTCAAACGTAACCCGCAAACCCATCTCTTCAGGATTGCCTATAACCAACTTTAACCATGTTGCACTGCTCCACCCCACAAACATGTCTGCCCCTCACCGGCTGTCTCGTCCCTCCTTCCTTGTAGAGTGGAGGCCTCACGGGCCGGGCCCTCTCTCCATCTGTCCCCGGTGTTAGTCACATATTGTCACTTTTTCCTTGGTTGACCAATGTTATTTCTGTAGCCGCCTCAAATGTACAGCGCCCTAGAATCAAGGGCGCTCTAAAATAAATGATAATAATAATAATCTTGTGTTTTTCCATTTTCTAATAATTGTGCCAACAGTTGTTGACTTCTCACCAAACTGCTTGCCTATTGTCCTGTAGCCCATCCCGCCTTGTGCAGGTCTACAATTTTGCCCCTGGTGTCCTTAGACAACTATTTGATCTTGGCCTTGGTGGAGAGGTTGGAGTGTGGTTGATTGAGTGTGTGGACAGTTGTCTTTTATACAGGTAAAAAGTTCAAACCAATGCTATTAATACAGGTAATGTGAGTAGGAGGGCTTCTTAAAGAAAAACTAACAGGTCAGTGAAAGACAGAATTCTTGCTAGTTGGTAGGTGATCAAATACTTACTTCATGCAATAAAATCATACAATGTGATTTTCTGGGTTTTTTAAGATTCTGTCTCTCACAGTTGAAGTGTACTTACGATAAAATTACAGATCTCTCCTTTCTTTGTCGGTGGGAAAACTTGCAAAATCGCCAGTTTATCAAACACTTATTTTCCGGACTGTATGTTTATGTAAATGGAAATATGACAAAGTTATGGCTCCTGGAAGGCAAGGAGGAAAAAAGCTAATCATTGAAATAGGAATACCCCCTTCAACTTATCAGTTACCATGCCTCTCTGCAAAATTGGCAATGTCTGCCTAAAGTCTCCAGCCTACAAGAGCAATACTCCTTCCATTGGTCTTCGACCTTGTCTGCAGTCTTGAAGTGTTTTGTTGACTGTTTCTAAGTTATGCTGGTGTGTCATGGTGTATTCATCCTGACAATAAATTTGCACTGCCCAAGAACATTCAAATTGCATGCAAATTGCAAACGGGCTTCCTTCAAGCTGAGATCAAGCGGAAACTTTAGAGGTTGTTCACAGAGCCAAAAACTGGTTCAGATTCATGCATACTGTCTTTCTGGTTATACTCTGGGTGGTTCTATAGCATATCAGCACCGTCTTCACAGCTCTTCTAATTGCACTTACATGAGAGCAGGAGATGTTATTTATGAGCTCTGGAGCTCTCTGCTCTAAAGTAAACAAAACTAATTACTCTTCATTGTTTGTTAAAGATAACGCCAGATAGCTTCATTGCTACTTATGTAGTGGCCATGTTGGTGCTGTTGAACTTCATCTGCAACAGTTTCATTATTTGTGATAAAAAATGATTGATTTAACCCTAGTAAATATATTTGCAAATGTACCTTATCACTGAGACTGAGCTGTAATACTCCACATTGATGTGTTACCTTGCACAGAAGCAGTGAATATGAGCCGACAAATCTGCTGTCAGTTTCAATGTCGGCCATGTGCACAACCTACCTACCATTTCCAAGGTGAACACTTTGACTGTTTTGACTAATGAAAAACCACCTTCACCAGGTTTTCTACACCAGTACAATGGGTAGCCATCACCATCGCTCTGCATGTCAGCTATCAAGTGCATTGGGTATATCTTTTTGCATTTCCCGTAGTCCATACTGCCTGGATTTGGGTAACCTAGATCACAGGGGTCAAAAATTATGTGATTAATTAAAGTCTGAAAGAGTGCAGGACCTACTTCTTTGTTGGGTATTTCAGCACTAATGATTATATAAATCCGGTTTGGCTGAATCGTTTCCGTGATCCATAATAAAATGTGAGAGTGTGATGATATTTGCCTTTACCATTGTGTTGTATAACATCCACCAACACTGGGGTTATCCAAAAACACAACTCTGGTAAGAAAGTACATTAGCTTGGTCACTTTTAGCTGAGAGACTCATGCAACTGAGACATGTCACACAATGTTGCCCTGGCTGGGGAATTGTATGCTCTTAATTTCCAATCTGGATTGCACATAATAGTAACCTAGAGGCCAACCCTATTGGAAGACATATGTCATGTAATCTTGTGCATACTCATGTCCATGCCATGAACTACCAATAAAAGGGACCTGTCAACCAACAAAAAAAAAGGTTAGGTCTCCTGTCAGTAAGATCCATCAGACTGATCTTTTCTATTGCAAGAAATTGTGCCTAATGTATTGTAATCTATGTTAGACTTTAAGATTCATCCGTGGCATCAATGTTGACTAACATTTGGTGAATCAAGTCACCGAAGGACATTAACCAATTTGTTCTGCCAGAATCACTGCAGTGAACCATCATCATGGAGGCATAGAAGTTCCTATACAATACCATTTTATCCTGTAATGGTGCCCAATTTATTATCTGAGTAATGTGAAAGTGATAGTCCATTAAAAAAAAAAAAACAATGGATACTGCAGGGCATCATAAAACCTATGAAATTAGTTTATCCTTTGAACTACATTGTCTCAGTTGTGTAGGACAATGTCCCATCCATTAGAATTATCACTTGATAGTCGAAGCACTGAATGCTCCAAAATGTCGGCCTGTCAAAGCTTTGTCAGCTTAAAAGAACAATTTGTATTCCAGTAATGCCATTATTTTAATGGTAGCTTTGAATAATCGTACTTATTGATTGTACGACTTAGTGATAAGATTGTTTCTAAGATGGGCATCCACTTCTGTAGTACATATTCAAAAGAGAAACATGGACCGCACATCCTTACTATGCGTTGATCTAATGCTTCTCAGCACAATTTTTTACAAAAATAAACAGGAGGTTTTTAGTATACTTTTTGATCAAAACGTATGTGCCCACTTGCCACGTCACGGCGACCTCTTTAAAGTGGGTCCCTACGCTAATGGGGGCAACACTGCATGGCGGCCACCGACGCAGCAAAAATCACACAGATGAGGGGCACAACCCAGTGGCCCAACAGCACCACTGCTGCCAGACCTAGCCCCCTGGCTCTGGGCTGCACCACCACACCAGCACAGCATCACAGCAATGATGGCCGCCACACAGCACCGCCACCAAAAAAACAAAAGGTTGACACAGCTTACCTTCCCTTGGGCTCCCTGCAAGTAGACTTCTACTTCCACTTCCACTTCTGTGGTGCTGTTACCTGTGAAAAAACTTAAACAAAGAAAGCTGATGCTTCTAGATTGTCTTGGTTAAATGGTGGCAAAAGAGATCCGATTGTGTGGTAGACTTGCCCCTCGATCTTGAACGTTGGCATGTATCCCAGCTCCAGGACACAGCAAAATTATGTCATATGGAAAGCGTTGTTGTAGACTTCCACAATTTTCAGAAACTTGGTAAAGTGCGGGGAGGAACCGTCTGGCAAAGTTGTAAGCACCTCTAGTGGAGCAGGTAAATTGGTTATTATGATCGTTCCACCAGAGCAGTGCATTTCAGGTCATTCACCTTCACACTGCACAACAGCATTCACATTTTTTCTCCATTTGGCCGGTCTGAAGCAAATGTGTTTAACCATACTAGGATTTAGAATTTTAATGGATATCAGCGTTATGCCATTAACCCGCTATTTTTCTTTTCTCATCTCGAACAAACTATGCGTATGCTGAATTTGAATATGACCATTCATGCCTCCAAAAAGGAGCCCTGCACTTGGAAGAAAGACTTCTGCGGCAAACCACTTGGCCCACAGCCCAAGCTGCCGTACTCTCTCAACAGACCTAAGCCTGGCTCCAGGCTGACCTGATGTGTCACAGTTTAAGGAGCTTGCTGTTGGCTGTGACGCATCAGGTTAGCCTGGAGCCAGGCTTGGGTCTGTTGAGAGAGTACGGCAGCTTGGGCTGTAGCCAAGTGGTTTGCCGCAGAAGTCTTTCTTTCAAGTGCAGGGCTTCTTTTTGGAGGCATGAATGGTTATATTAAAATTTAGCATGTGTACAATTTGTTCGCGATGAGAAATGAAAAATGTCGGGTTAATTATGCAGAAAAATTTGAAGTTTCAACAGTGGTGTCCCAAAGAGAGTTTTTCTTTTGTATTCTGATTTTTTTTCAAAAGTTTAGAAAATTGTAGGTCCTAGAGAGCTGAAACCTACCAAAGTGCTGGATTTACCTATGTGGCAAATTTGGTCTGGTTTGATCATGTGGCCTTCCATAAAGAACAGACCACAGAAATCCATTTTATATAAAATACAATATATAATAAGAAATTATAACCTTTCTGCACCTATTTCTCTTGTATACCAATGCAGTAATGTACTACCCTGTTTCCCCGAAAATAAGACAGTGTCTTATATTAATCTTTGCTCCTAAAGACGAGCTAAGACTTATTTTAAGGGGATGTCTTATTTTTCCATGAACAAGAATTCACATTTGTTGTTGAACAAAACATCAACATGTATTAATATACTGTAGTGATTTCATCACAAACATCAGCATAAGCAGCCAAACTCTGAATTGCATAAAAAAAAATGTACTACGTCTTATTTTCGGGGAATGCCTTATTTTTGGGGAAACAGGGTATGTAGAAATCAACAATGGTACAGCCCACATTCAATGGTACATTGTCTTCAATGGAGCAATTGTATGGACAAAACAGTCATGTGACCACTACGCATGTCATGTGCCTTTTAGTATCAAATTAACGGTAATTTATTGAGGATCAGATCTTCTCTAGTACTACTCTTGTCTTTCAGCCTGGAGACAGGCTTGTATCTGCTGTGGAGTCTTTGCCGCTTATTTGTCTCAAGACTGCAGTCATGCCTGGAAAGTTTCAGCACTGAGTTTCGCCCTTAGCTATGATGCATCTGTTAACTGTTGGTCAGAGATAGATGAAACCTGATCTAATTCCTTTAAAGTGCCTGATTTACCTATGTACCAAATCTGGTCATTTGACATTTGACTGTGCATAAAGAACAGACAACACAAATCCATCAGATACTGGATATATGTAAAGCATGAATACAAAATCTGGATTCATTACTATAACATGACTCAAAAAAACAATCATGGCTGAGGATAAAGTTGGGTGACCATTGGTGTTACTTTGACCCATCTTATTTTCTATTCTCATTGACCCATATTAACCGTACTTTAACCACTTAACGCTGAGGCCTACTTTTTTCACGTTTGTTTTTTCCTTCTCACCTTCCCAGGGTCATAACTTTTTTATTTTTTCATCTACCTATACACATAAGGGCTTTTATTTTATGGGACAAAATGTACTTTCTAATAGTGTGATTAACCATACCATAGAATATACTAGGAAACCACAAAAAATTCTAAGATGGGCAAAATGTGAAAAAAAACGTACTTGCACCATGTTTGCGGGTGTTTTGCTTTTATGGTGTTCAAAAATGATGTGTTATCTGTATTCTACAGGTTGATGCTAATCCTGCAATAGACACACAACTCCTGGGCTCAGTTTAGTCCAGCTATTGAGCTGTGAACAAGGCCCACAATGGTGGTGTTTTTTAATCCTGCAATACCAAAACATTTTCTATTTTTGACATTTGTTGGGACGCTCCACATTCTGCGACCAATAACTTTTTTATACTATCACCTACAGACTTGAGTGAGGAGCATTGTTTGCGGGCTAAAGTGTACTTTTTATTGTTACCAGTTTAGAATACATGGGACTTTTTTGATTAAATTTATTCCAATTTTTAGGTGACGTGAAATGACCAAACAAATGCAATTTTGTAGTTTGGAATTTTTTTTTTCTACGGTGTTCAGACTTTTTCAGATGCGGCGATACCAAATATATGTAACTTTTAATTTTATTTTTTTTATTTGTAAAATGACAAAAGGGGAGTGATTTGAACTTTTAGTATTTTTTTATTTGTTCTACACTTTAAAACTTTTTTTTTTTACTTTAACTTTAAGTCCCCCTAGGGTACTTCATCACTAGGGGTTGCGATCATTTATACAGCCGAATGCATTGTAATACAATGCATTAGGGTATACAAGGGGTATACTGTCTGTCAGGAAGTAGTAAAACAGAAAACATGGCAGTGATGGAAGCCTTCACAAGGTTTCCAGCTGCCATATTAAACGATCGGGAGCTCCCGATTTCGCTGCAGGCGCATGAGTCGAAGGGAGGAACGGTGCGCGGCACTGTTTCTCTTTCATTTACACACCACAGCCATCTGTGCCGCGGTGTCTAATAGCTTAAACAGTGCTGGATGGTGCATGCACCATTCCACGCTGTAACCTCTGAGCGTTAGCTGCAATTAGCAGCTAACATCCGGTGGCTATGTAGCACTGCGGTCCTAAAGACTACAATTGAATCCATGAGTAAAGAAAATGGTTTCACTACATACCATTATGAGGGGTGTAGGTGCCTTGACTGAGGAACCATATGGTAGCACATAGAGTACCTGCATTTGTGTGAAACCATGTCTCTTATACCAAATGTACTCATATACTGGGACCATAAGTGGAGACTTTCAGAGCTATAAATACCTATATGATAACAAACTTTAAAGAAGACATTCTCGGCATGTGCTCATAAATACACACGTTAGTAAATGAGGAATTTCTCTTTTTACAACAATATAGAAAACATGACATGAAACTAGAACAGATTCCAATGTGTTACAAAACTGAATAAATGGCATTAAGAGAAGAAATTTGATGAGAAACAGAAGAGACTGCTCTAAGCTGAGATTTCAGAGCCTCTGACTATAAATCCTTTGAGTACTTAACATATTTGAGCTGCCAGGTATAAGTGTAGTCGATGATCATTCAGATGGTGAAGATTGCTGACAACAAGAACTGGCTATTTCCTATTGCTATACAGTAAATGAGATGCATTTGGCTAAACTGTATCCTGTGTCTGTGTCAGTTCCTTCATGATTTACAACAGCAATGACATGATAATCGTAGCTTGTCATGAAACAACACAGTTCTTGATGAGTTCCTTGCAGACTTGATGGGCCTGTTTTTAGTGTCCAACACCTGTTTGAGATAATGATGTTCAAATGCGTGTCCAGACAGAACTGGGCAGTAAAAATAACCTAGTCAGGCCGGCAGTTATAATTTAGGACTGCTATTTTTTTTCTTTATGTCATGAGCATGTATGGGTCTTAATAGACAAATACTGGCAAAAATTCTGGAATCACCACACTCTGGATATGGTCACCCAGCTTTATATCAAAGGAAATACAGAAATCACAGATTTAAGATAAAGGGCAGGGTTTTGGTACCAGTTTTGTGCTAGAAAACTGGATCAAAACTGAGATGAAACAGGCACAAGAAGTATAAAGCTATGGGTTAATAAATGTCTAACAAATGTTCTGGGTGCAGCAGGATAATCGTGGATCCCAGGGGTGGCCTCAGGCGGTCAGAGGCATGTTTTAGAAATCCCCAGGTTGGCACTGGTTTTCAACTGTATGTGTAACACCTTCCTATAAGGCAGGGTTCACACGGCTTATTCACGGCGTAATTGCGGGACGGATTTCGCCCGCAATTACAGGGTGTATACGGGGGTGGGGAGGGAGGGCGGCTGCTCGCCAGCCCCATAGACATCCATTATCCACGGCGCGTATCCCGCCAGGATAATTGACATGTCACTTTCTCCCCGCTCGCCATATTTCGTGAGCGGGGAGAGGAGACGGAATCCATAGTTCTCTATGAGAACTGTGGATTACCGTAATGTCTGGAATGGATTTCGGTCGTATTAGAGTGAGGTACGGTGCGCAATACAGAACGAAATCCGTCCCAAAATCAGCCGTGTGAACATAGCCTAAGAGTTCAGGAGGAGCATCCTGACATAGGCGTCTTGATGACGTCACTGCATTATGCCACTTGCATCGGATGACAGCTATAGGAGCCAACTGCGAATGGGGGGAAGTGAGTTTAATATTTTTTTTATTTCAATTAACTGAAAGGGTGCACTTATAAGGACGGGGACAAGACTGTCTACCTCTCTAATGATGGGCTAGCCTAGCTACCTAACTAATGGGGGCCCATGTACCTAACTAATTGGGGCCTACTTACCTACCTACCTGCTCACCTACCTAATGAAAGGCTTACCAACCTATCTACCCAATGTGGGGCTTACCTACCTGCCAACCTAGTAGGGGCCTACATACCTGCCCACCTAATGGGGGGGTCTATAAACCTAATAGGAGGGATGTGGCTACCTATCTACATAGCCAAATTTGGGGTCTACCTACCTAATTGGTGTCTCCCTATCTATAAAGGGGGAACTACCTATCTAAATGAGGGTAAAGGTGCTGGACTGGCCAAGCATGTCTCCAGACCTAAACCCTATTGAGCATCTGTTGAGCATCCTCAAATGGAAGGTGGAGGAGCTCAAGGTTTTAAACACCCCCAGGCCCATTGTTTCACGGGGATGAAAGAGGATTCCTTTGAAACTGTAAACTTAGTAAACCATGTCCAAGAGAGTTAAAGGGTTTTTGTATGCTAAAAAAGACATGTTCGGGTTTATGGGGACAGTAAAAAATAAGCACTTTTGTAATTGGGTTGCATTACCTCGTCCTTGGTTTAGCAGATATGGCTTTTCTGAAAAATCTATATTCTATTTCTGTTGTGGGCAGGCAACCCCTGCAGATCCAGCCCCCCCCCTAGAAAACCCCCCCTGCACTTTTTTGACTGGGCTGAATTTTTTCAGCCTTTTGGGGGATACGCCCAGAGGGAAACCCCAGGCCACGCCCTCGCTGTTTGGTCCCTGCACACTCTGTTTTTACCCCCCTCTGGCTTTTTAAAAACCAAATGATAACCAAGGTGCTGGCTCTTATCCTCCCCCACTCTGGGGTGAATGATTTTGGCAAATTACTGACTTTTTAAAGCCAGATCCCCTCTCACAAACAACACGTGTTAATCCTTGTTCCTCCATATACCACAGTCTCCTGTCTGGTAACAGAGGGAGAGGAGGGGGTAGGAGGGCAGTGTGTATTCCTCTATATACCAATCAGTCTCCTGTCTGGTAACAGAAGGGGAGGAGGGGAGGGTAGTGTGTATTTCTCCATATCCCGTCACAGTTCTGTCTGGAACAGAAAGGTAGGAGGGGCGAGTGTGCTTCCCACATGTGTTTTATCTTTGGTGGTGTTAAGGTTTATAGTAAGCAAGGGGCGTGGACTGGAGATGAAAAAACTCTGCAGACCCAAGGAAGCTGCAGGGGGCTACAAAAATCTTTCTCTGCGACATCCCTTTGTTTTGGGGTCCTCCACAGAATGATGATGTCACAGCTTTGTGAGGGTAGACACGCCCGCTGGGAAGGAGGAAGGGCTGCTGAAAGGAAGACCGCCCCCGGGTTTCAAACTAATATCATAGAATCAGCTAAAGGCAGAGCAGTTCAACGAAAAACCCCCTTCAAGGCAGTGTGGAAAATAATGATGGCACACAAAATGTTCCCAACTTTGGACACAATTTTTCATTTTCCTTGGGGTTTTGTACTCATTTTTGTTCCGCGGTTTAGAATTGATGGCTATGTGTTGCGTTTTTTGGGGGCACAACAAAATTTACATGTTGAAAAAAGTTGTTCATGACTTATTGTGAAAAAGTGTTATTTTCAGTGTTGCCCCTAAAAAGATATAACGTATTATCGGTATAAGCCACCCCCGAATATAAGGGGGGCCCACTATTTTCCCCCCAAAAAAATGGGAAACCTTTTTGATGGATAACCCTAGGAGGGAAAATGAGAGTTGGGTACATTTAAAAATAAAAATGGATACCAAAAAATTTTAATAGGATTTAAAAAGGAGTTGTTAATTTGACTTTCACCCTGTCAGTGACCCTGGTAAGTTGAAAATGAGGGGCTTTCTAGTTGTTGTTCTTCTGTCCCTTTCCCCTCCATCGCCCAAGGAGTAGTAAATTCTATTGGGGGGGGGGGTGGGTAGAAAGGGGGGGGGGGGTTTGTCCAGGGGTTTCCCCCTGGTGTGTGCCCCGGTCTGTTACAGGGAGGGTGATCTATGGTGTGAGAGGAATGTGAAATGGTGTGTAATAAAAAGCAGAGAGGGTGCAAATGTTTATATCCCTGTTAGTTACAGTTCCCCAATCTCCAGCAAAAAAAGGAAAGTGTTACATTCTCGGATGTTTCCCCTAAAAAGGAGAGTAAAGTATTCACATGCCCCGGTTGTATGTTTTTATGTCACGTTCCAAAAAACATCATGATTTAGTAAAGACAGGGTCATGCTGTAATCTACTGTTTTAGAGAGAGGAGGAAGCGGGAACACAGGGTTTTAATCCAAAAGCAGGAAAAGCGCCAGAGTCCTCCCTCCCCCCTCCCCGCATAAGAAAACATTCTGTGGGGGGGGGGCTTTGCTAGATGTTTCAAAAACTGAGGAGTCATAAAGATGACAGCAGTAAATAAGGATAACGGTCGGCTGTATAGAGATTTTAGGAGTGAGCACCCTGCTAACAGGGCTTGCTCAAATCGTAGGAATTTGTAATGAAATATATTGAAAGGTTGTTTTTTAAAGATCTTTTTTTAAAAACCCAATATTGTAGGAGACAACCCCTTTAATGTCCCCAAGACAGGTAGTTTAAGTCCCCCCAAAGGGAAGAAAAGGAGGTATTGTCCCCCATAGGAGGTTAGGAGGGTTATAACCCCCCTAAAGGAGGTTTAAAAGGGGGATATATGTCCCCCTGGCAAGAAAAGGGGAATATTTGTCCCCCTAGGCAGGTAAATTCCCCCTGGCGGGTTTTTTAAAAAAAAAGATAAGTAAATTTCCTCCTTTTGCTGTCCGCTCCAGGCTCCGTCTTCTTTCTGGCACAGAGGGGGGGTGTCATTAGGCAACGTGAGCACTCCCCGCCGCCTGTGCCAGAACTCTGGAAGGGGCGCAAGTCGCTTCGGCCTTCCCGATTCTTGCGGTGCCCGGGGTGCTACCTCTGTTGCAGTTGTTCTTCATGTGTGCACTTGGAGGAAGCACATTTCAGTGAAGAATGAGCAGCGCCTGGGCCTGGCAGCGCCCGGATGTGTGGGTGACTCGGGGGTTCAGCTGTATGCACTCCCAGAGGAGGCGTACAAACTGGGAAATATCCTGGCCGGCGCCCAGAAAAATGGCAGCCCGGCCCGAGCGCCACAGTGAATCGGTATAGGCCGGGGGAAGGCTTAAAACCCCGCTTATACTCGAAATAGATATACGGTTTAGTACAAAATACAAAAAAACCCAAAATTAAAAAAAATGCCCAGGGTTTTTTACTCAAATTTTTTATTTCATGGATACTATATTAAAAAGGGATGTGTAATATATATTATGATTTATAAAATAATATATGTGCATAAAATTTATTTACTGTCTTTAGGGTTGACCAATTTTAACAATTTTTTGCTAAAAATTTTGCAACAGAAATTCAAACAATGTGCAATTTAATATTTAAAACTCCTTGGTAATGTTTAAACCTTTCAGTTTCCCTTGATCCTTTTTTTAATTGTTTAAAAAATAAAATTCACATTTTAAAACTCTTGTGTGTAGGAAAATTTTTTAAAAAAGGGGAGCAGAAAAAAAAATGTTTTGTTTGCCCACATAAATAACGTTATTGGGTGGGGGTTTTTAACCCAAAAGGGGCTATTGGAAGGAATCTGTTTTTCCAAAAATTTTTTTAACCCCGAGAAAACAGATGTTTCTGTCATGCCCGTCACCACCTTATGAAAAAAAAAATTTTGCTGGGGCAGATCCTTTTTTTTTAGCCCCCTGGGTCCATTTCCAGGTTGTCAGGAAAATCTGGGGTTGCATTTTAAAATGTATAAGTGAAATTTAAAAGATGGATTTTTAAATTTCATTTCCACAACAGTCTTTTTTTGCAGAATTTAAAAGTTGAAACATAATTCAGTTTTAAAAAAGAATATTATAACCTTTGACATTTAAATTTTAACAAATTTTACATAGATAAAAAGAAACAAAAACCTTGATTTATGGGAAATTTTTCAGCAGCAGTTTACCCCTTTTGGGGAAAAACAAACATATTATTTAAATTTTTCGTTCAAAGGGAAAAAAAAAATTTAAAAAAAGGCCCCGAATTTCAGACATGGATTAGCGGGGGACAAGGGCCCGGGGGGGGCCATGTTTCATAGGGAATGCCCTTTTGTTTAAACCCCAAACCTTCCTATTAATTTTTTAATTTTTTTTTAGTTCTTGAAGGGTTCTACAATAAAAATAAAATTGTATGCCAGAGGTTGTACAGGAAAAAGGTTTTGGGTTTTATGTTTTAAATTTGAAAAAAAAAGATGGCCTCCGAAACCCATATATGGCACAGCCCATTTACTAAGTGCCCTCAAGGGAGGTGCAGTGAGCCCCAACTGGGAAAACCCCGCCCAATGTCCCTGGCCCCACTTGAAGTGCTGCCCTAGGAGGGGATCCCCGGGAAACCCGGGCGAAAAGTTCCCCGCGCTGCTAAAGTGCCCGGGGCCGTGGAGAAGCAAGAATAGTCAAAAAGTCCAGGTCAATATCAAAAAGGAAACCCAAAGCCCCCAAAAACAGAACCCGAGGAAAAAACCCTTAAAAAAAGCCCCCAGGTCAAAAAAACCAAACGGAAGCAAAAACAAAAATCAGGAGACAAGCCGGGGGGGAGGAGAACAAGCCGGGGGCAGCAAAGAACAAAACAAAGAACAAGAAACAAAAAGGTAGCCCGGGAAAATTTTACAGGCGGCAAACCCGTTTAGTTTCAGGGAAATTTTTAAAAGGGGTTCCTGGGATAACCCCCCTGAAACTGATTTTGGGGCGGGCCCCCCCGGGTCCCCCCATTGGCTGGGGAACTCGCCCCCTGTCAGGAAATGGATGGGCGGTTTTGTCACAAACAGAAAATGCCGCAGAAGTGTATCAGGGAGGGGAAGCCCCACCTTTAGCTTTTTGAGCATGTCTGCGTCTGAGCACAGCCCTTTGTAACATTTCCCCCCCTTTTTTTGGGGGCCCCCCTGGACCCTTCCCCCGGTCTGGGTTCAAAATCCCCCTTATGCCCAAAATGGGGGGAAGGGGGGCCTAGAGGGCGGAAATCACAGGTTTTTTTTACCTTTACGAAGGGGCACGACGGGACCGTTATGTATACAGAGAGAAAGGGGTAATTTCAAACTGATAAGCCAATGGGTTTAAAAAAAATCCCGAAAACCCCCAATTAAAAGGACCCCTTCAGGTACAGGTGGAGGCTTTGTTCACCAGGGAGGACGGGTTTGGGAACCTTAGCCCCGGGGCCCTGGGCTTTTTTTAAGATGCCGCCCTAGGCTTCAAAAAGCTGGCACCCCCCGCCCCTTCCCAAAAGAACATTAGCATGCACATCGTTCTGCCCAAGGTGGTAAGGAGCATCTGTCAAACACCCCGTTGTTTTCCAACCCCCTTTACTTAAATTTTTCCCGGGAAATTTCCCGTCAAACTAAAGGGTTAAAGTTTCGGGAAACCAAAGGGGAGCCCCCAAAAAACCACATCGCGGGCCCGCCCCTCCCTTTAGAATTTTGAATACACTTTTCAAAATTTTTATGGTTCCCACCACCATCTCCAAACTCGGGG